>JABLUY010000011.1:242619-301938 GCA_013306675.1 Thraustochytrium sp. TN22 | reverse complement strand
GCATGGCCGCAAGGATGTCTGCGCCGGCCTGCAGCTCCTGGCCGAGGATCTCCTTATTGCGCGCGTTGACGGCGAGGTTCCGAAGTGCGCCGATAGCGTTGGTCTGCACCTCGCGGTTGCCACGGTGCTTGCGCATGGCTGCGAGGATATCACCGTCGGCCTTCAAATCCTGTACAAGCATTGCCTGGTTGTGTTCTTGCACGGCGAGAATGCAAATTGCAGCGCACGCCTTGGCTTGCACGTCGCGATCGCCTGGGTGCTCACGCATTGGCGCAAGGATCTCGGTCTGAATCTGGAGCTGCTGCACCTCAGCATTATTGCAAATGTTCTGCATGGCTGCAAGGATCTGGTCCTTGGTATTCTGCATGATGTTGAGTGCCGTCGATGGCTGCAACTAACACGACCTGCAATGTGTGGTGTCACTTCGAAGATAGCCGGCCGATGCGCGAGTGTGCGATCGCAGTGCCGAGCGAGCTCGTGCTGTGACGAGACTCTGCGCGCGCTCCTGAGGTGCCCCCTCTCGCAAATCTCCCCGCCTTGCAGCAAAGTCACGCTAGCTCGCTCACGCTAGCTCGCTCTAGCGAGCTCGCTCTCTCTCTCTAGTGCTGGCTTGCTAGAGAGAGCTAGCTACTCTAGCTCTGGAGCGAGCTCGCTTCTTGGTTTCTCGCGCCAGCCTCGCGGCCTACGCAATCACGAGAGTCGCTTAAGTTCTGCCGAAGCCGACGGCCTCCATGCGAGCGACCGTGGTCGCGGCGGCGCCCAGCCGCGCTCCTCCGCCGGCCGCCGCCGCCGCTACTGCCGCTCCCGCCGCCACCGCCGCCGCAGCAGCCGCCGCCGCCGCCGCCGACAAGACCACGACGACGACAACGCTGACTCCAAGCTTGCAGACAGAGATCTGCTTGCAGCCTGAGGTGTAGTAGTGCACTCACTCTCTTGAACACCACCGCGGCGCGCCGAGCGCGGCCGCTCTCTTATGGCCGCCACCGGCGCCACGTTCAAGTTGCACTGTGGCACTGCCACTGGCACTGGCACTGCTGGCACTGCAGGCACCGGCCGACTGTGACTCCTGGTACCCGGGTACTAGTAGTACCCTGCCAGTGGTACCATGATTGTACCTTCAGTGGCAGCCAGTGGTACTACCAGGTGGTAGTACCCAGCTAGTTCGCTCCCAGTCTCCAGTGCCACAGTGGTGGCAAAAACAGGCGCGCGCCTTGGGCGAGTGGGCGACGGTACAGCCACCCACCAGCGACACCGCAGCGCGATATCCCAATCCCATCGCCCTAGACGGAGTTTAATCAGGATAGCCATATTATCCCTAGTAAATCGGCTCTCCTGCTTGCGCTCGACTGACCTGTTGCTATCATGATTCTAATCATTTTTGGAACTTTCAACTACTGGGTTTGTATGGAAGCGTAAAGTGTTGGTCACTTCCGACTGGCCTGTGCGGATGCTGAGGCCAACTTGGGCTGCATCAAGGGCACGATGGACTCGTGCTGAGGCTGCTGCGAGAGGATCTTGAACTATGGCTTGATGGGGTGTCGGTGTAGCTGGCTTGGGCTACGTGGTCGTTCCTGCTCTGCGCTGTAGGGGTACCGGACGAGGCACTGGCGCTGCTCGAATCGACATGATCGAGGCAAATGGGCGAAGGTGTTCCGTTGACGTTTGTCTTGCGCTTCTTGAAGCCTTCGTGAGGCTCGACGCGCACGCGCGTGTGCCACTTGGAAAAGCAGGTTGTGCGTTCATTCTTTCTCATGAACACGTGCAGAGGCACACCGCAGATGGTGCAACGACGGTGCGTTTGCTTGCCGCAGATGACGCAGAGCCGCTTGGCGGGAATCCTCTTGTTGTTGGCGTTGAAGGATGCCTTTCCCGCTGCCTCTGAGTCATGTTGCAGTGCGGCATCGAGGCGGATGTCGCGGGCTTGGCCGTGGTTGAAGAACTTCTGCAACTCGGGGGTTCGCTTGCGCTTACCGGCGGTCACGAGGTCCCTCGCCGCTTCCCTGGTGAGCCCAGTGGGCTTGGGCATGCTTGGCTGCATGTTGAACTCCACCTGCGCCGTATCGAGCTGCCTGCTCCTGTAGACGTGACGGACCATGTCGACAGTGAGGCGGAACGAGACAGTGCTGAGCGCTTCAGAGCGGTTCACCTTGTCGCGGAGGGCCTTTAGCCCGTCGCTGTCTTCGAGGTTGCTCTTCCTCGCAGCCTGTAAGTAGCGGTAGACCACGATGGCGTTGACAACGAGCTGCTTGTACGTGCGCAACGCGATGTTCTGGTCGCAGCTCAGATTCATGCACTGCGTGTTGGTGATCTGCTCCACGTACTGTGTGCTTCCGTCGACGCCGCCCTTTGCGACGTTGTATAGCTCCTGCGGTAAGCACTTGATGACATGCACGGGCCGCATGGGCCCCTTCAGAGCGACAAGCTTGCGCATGGCGCGCCACAGCCGGAAGTGCGAGCTCAGCACCGCCCCCTCCTCCTCGCCGAAGATGGCAGGTGGCTTGGGCGGCGCACCCGCTGTCGATGCTCTGGTGCGCCCATGTCGTGAGCTTGTCCGCCCACGGTTTCAGAGCGCGCTCCATGGCGAGCCGGGCGTCCGGAGGCACTTCAACGAGGCAGGCGTACAAACACGAACTCGTGCTGGCAGCAACGTAGAGCACGTGATCGATTTGGAGGACCACAGCTTGGTGCAAGACTTGCGCGCGGTGCTCGGCAGGTATGGCCTTCCACCAAGTCTCGTCCCCCACGTGTTCATCTGGGTGCTCACGATACGTGCGTCTACCGCGCCTCCAGGCGCGACGCGCGTCTTGATCTCGACGCTGCATAGTACTGACGATGCGTCGCACTCCGCGCCTGGAAGCCGGACGCGAGCGACTCCATCCGGCGAGACTGCGAGCCCCGGAACGGTCTTGTGCTGAATGAGGCCGACCTCGAACATGCACTCGCACCACGCGTCGGTTCGTCGACCAACGCAAGTATGTCTTCGAAGTCTTGCTGCGCAGCGGCCTCAGCACGAGCATCCTCGTCGCCAAGCTCCTCTCCTTCTTCGTCTTCGTCCCCTGTGTCCCGCTTGTCCAGGGGCACGAACTCGCTGTCGCTGTCGCTGTCGCTGTCGTCCTCCACGCGGTGGTTAGGCCTCGCCGATGCCATGATGTCGCAGTGCGGGCCCGACTCCACGTCCAAGCGCTGCGGCAGGGGCGTGCGAGCTGAGAGCAGGCACAAGGCACCCGCCAGGGCCGCCTGCAGCCGCGCGCCGCAGCGCCTGCGGCTCCAGCGCGCTCCGCGACGAAGTCGCGCGCGAGCTCCCCCCAAAGCCGCTCTGGGCGAACTGCCGAGCTCATCTCATCCTAACCACCACGCCTTCGGCCAAAATGAATAGGGGGCAGGAGCCTTGGGTCGCTTCGAGTGGGCCTCTTCAAGCTCGGCCCCATCGCTGCGTTTTTGATCGAATGCGGAACTAACTTCGCCAGACTCTAGGCCACTTTTTTGGAGCAAATCGGGAGTAAAGTACCCTCTTAATACGCTTTAGTGCCCCCTGTGCCGGGCGTCACCGAGGGACCCCCGCGTGGTAGGCGGATACGAGTAAGCATAGAGGTGTGATTGGGATATCACAAAGCGAGAGCGCGGAGAGCGACATCTCAAAGCGACAGCGCAGAGCGACAACGCAGCGGTCGGGGGCAAGGGGCGGGGACGAGCGGGCGGCGCGCTCCGGCGGCAGAGCGGATTCACGACTCTTGGCGCGCGGCGCGCAGCGTAGCATCTGTGGGTGGCTTCACTGGCCAAGCGCACCCATCTCGCTCGCTCGCTCGCACAGGAGGCTCGCTTGCACAACTCGCAAGCACGGCTCAGCTCACTCCCCTCGCGGCCACCATGGACGTGAACTCGGAGCAGTATGTTCGCGTAAGCACGTGTCGAGGCGAGAGGTCGCTGTGGCCAATTGAACAGAGTGTGGAAGTCGTCGTCGAGTTGCTCAAGCACGGCGCCACGCACGTCTCAGCATGCATCCACAGGTACGTATGAGATGACCAAGCGGAGCTCGCCAGCCGCCGATGGACCCATACTCACTCCCACGCGAGCGCATAACAGCGCCCAGGACAAGACCAGGCCGGCTGCCACGAGTCTCGCACGTGCGGTCAAGGCCAGCACCAAGGTCGAGGTGCTGCAGTACGTTGCGGAGGCTTCCTGAGATCGCCCCTCGCGTGCAGAGACTGACAGCTTTCGCAGCGTCCAGAACGCGACGGGATGCCCCAAGCGACTCAAGTTCACGCCGCAGGACCTTGTCATCCTGGCCTCCGCAATGGAGTCACATCCTAGCCTCAAGACACTTCGGTGAGCTCAAGCAGACGTGAATGCGTACTCGTTGCCTGGAACGCCGACTGACCCCAGTGGCAACGCTCGCTAGGCTGGACAGCGCCAGCGACAACGAGGGGGTTGAGGCGTTGTGCCGCGCGCTGGTGGTTGGGACCAAGCTCGAGAATCTGAAGTGAGTCCATTTCGTGGTGGCAGGCAAACTTGGTGCACGGGGGACTCACGCGACCTTGCAGGCTCCAAGTTTGTAGGGCACCCGGGGCCACGGCGCTCGCACGCCTCTTGGCGAGCAACACGACGCTGGCGGACCTCGAGTGAGTTAAACTTGTGGAGTGCTTGCGCGTACAGCTGGCACATACGCTAACTCGGCCGCCTAAACATCACAAAGCCTTTCTTTCAGCCGCATGGGTGACGCCGGGGCTGTGGCTCTCGCAGAGGGGCTCAAGGATAACGAAACGCTCAGTCGCCTCTTGTAAGTAGCGCGGCAAACCGCCCTCGCACCAGGCCAGCAAGACGACGCGGCTGACTGTCGGCCGTGATGGGCGAACCTACGCAGCCTGAACAGCAACGAGATCACTTCGGTCGGCGCCTGGGCGCTCGCGCGAGCGCTTGGGCGCCGCAACAAGCTCTGCCATCTGGGTCTCCACCGCAACCCTCTCGGCTCGGAGGGCGGCGCTGCCATGGCGCACCTGCTTGCCAACACGCACTCACTTCAGACCCTCGACATCCACCGCACGGCGATGCGGCAGGATGGTGTCGAGAAGATGGCGCAGGTGATGCCAGGAAACATCAGTCTCTGGGATATGGACGGCCGGGCGCTGCCTGGCGCCAAGTTCCACCGCAAGATTTGGCACGAAACGCAACTGAACAGGACGCTTTCATATGAGAGCACAAACTTGCTCGAGAGGGTCCGTGAAGTTCAACTTCTCCGGGCCGCTCTCCAACTCGTGCGTCAGCGTGGATTGCCATCCACAAGCCGGCCGGTGGAGCCTCCTGCGCCAGAGCTGCCCGTGCGCCAGGACCCCGGCCACGACAAGGAGACACGCGTCGCGGTCCTTAGTTCCCGCCACGCCGCGATCTGCATCCGCGCCCAGATCCTCTTCGCCGCGCTTCCCACCACCCTTTCGCAGTTCCTCATGGAGGAAGAGGACGTCGAACACCGCGCCAAGTGTGCGAGAAGCTCTGCCTGATGAGCCATGATGACAATCGTGCCACGCTCGAACTCGAAAGAAAGAAGATTTCTCCCATCACGACTTGCTTGACCAAGGTGCAGAGGATGGCATGCAACTTGGCGAAGGGCAATGCAGCATCGCGTAGAACCACGCAGCGCAGTGCAGCGCAGTGCAGCACATCGATTTGGCCCGATATTTCGAATGAGCCCGAGCTGTGGAAGAACTTGAAGTTCGTGTCTGCCAGACGCCTCGCGCATGTCAGTCAACTCCAAAGGTAACCTGGTCACCGCTGGCGGCCGACGTTGGTTGGGCGCACGACCGGTTTTGGCCGCCTGGGTGGCCACTCGCACACCCGGTCCTCGTGCCAAGGTGACGACGACCTGGCCCTGCCAGTGGTGGTGGCAGCAGCGGCCGCGCGTGAAGCGTGCTGCAGGCGTCTCGAGTCAGGGCTCGCTGGCGCTAAGCTCGGCGCGCTGGCGCCAAGGTCGGTCGCGCCGCAGCGCTCTCCAGGGCCTTGGCCGGAGCGCGGTTTGTCTTCACCGCGCAACCGAAGGGTTGCGAGGAGCATCGCGCGGGCGTCAGGTCCGGCCTTGTGTCATGTCCGCACTCGCATGGGAGGACAATCTTTTGGGAGGTACCGTGGCACCGGTACGCAACCAACCACCACTGGACTCGGAAGGAAGCGCCGGCGCCTTGCGGGATCCAGCGTATGTTCGACCCGGAGGAGGCCGAAGCTGGCGCGTGGCCATGGTTTGCCTGCCTGCGAAGCGTTGCCGTCGGGTCCGTGTTCATGCGGCGCCGGAGCGTCGTCATGCAGCGCGAGCGTTGAGTCTCGGAGCGGTCAGATGCTGCTGCGCGGGTGCGTCCCAGCTTGGCTGCCGGGCTACGTCCTCCCTTGGCAAGATTACGCGCTGCGTCCCAGCGCTGACGCGGGCTTATGTCCTGCCCTGCATGTGCGCCGCCCATGTGGGCTTGGGATCCTGCTCAGCTCATCGCCACGATCACGACGCAGCGCGTCTCCGAGTACAAGGCCCAAGTTCTTCCTTGACGGTGAGTGCGAGCCTGTGCGCCACCCAGGCGGCAGCAAAACCAAGACCGCCGGCAAAAAGTCGTGCGCGAAAGTCAGAGTTGAGATGGCGGCCATGGTCGTGGTGGCGCCCATGGCGCGCATGCAGTCCTTTCCTGCGACTCACGCGCCAGCGGCAAGAGACTCTGCCAAATCGGCGCTGGAGGACGAAAACTTGGGCGGCTTTGCGCTCCACGTGGCGGCCGCGGCGATCGTGTCTGGCTTGTGTGCGCTCTTCGCCATGGGGCTCTCCTTCGTGGTGTACTTGAATGAGGGCGGCTACTACAGGGTGGGCGAGATCTTCGTGGACGCCATCGGGGAGAGCACCACGGTGCTGGAGTTCTTCGTGTTCTTCCCCATGGGTGCCGGCGCCATCGTGACGTGCCTGAATCTGGGAACCGCTCTTTTGGCGTGCATGACGCTGCGCGCCGCGAACGACTCGACCAAGGTGGCCAGCGCGCTGGTCCCAAGCGCGCACAGCTTGGAGGCGCTGGAGGCAGCTCTGCGGGGCTCGGCGGGCTCCGAGGCCGTGGAGGATGCGCTGCGGCGGCATCTGGGCGGTCGCAAGCGCAAGATCTCGCTCGCCTTCATGATCCTTTCGCTCGTCTTCCTCACGGCGCAGGCGGCCTTCGCTATCGCCGTGCTGGGTGTCGTAGACTCTGTAGACAGCGCCGTGCGAGCGGGCGAGCTAAACGGCGCCGAGCCGGGCACCACCAAGGCCACCATCTTGGACTTTCAGGTGGCCATCTTCAACGAGTGTTGTTCCTCGCAGGGCTTCTCCAAGCAGGGCGTGGTGGAGGCATGCCCACCGGACTTTGAGCCGGGCGAGCCAGTGGAATGCGAGGTGGCCGAGGACGACAAGCTCTTCGAGGACGCGCTGTGCACGTGCTACCTCTCGAGCGAGGAGAGGTACGCCGGCTTCGAGGCAAGCGTGGGCGGTGGCGACGTGTGCTCCACGCTCTCGCGCGCCATGGTGGCCGTGGACCGCTCCGCGACGGTCCCGGGCAGCTCGCTCTCACTGGCCTACTTCTTCCCGGAAGGCGAAGTGGCCATCGTGGGGCCTCCGGACGAGGGCGGCTGCGGCACCGGGTACGCCAAGGGCATGCAGCTCGTGTTCTACTTTTGGCTCTCGGACCTGCTGCGGCCCGTCGTCATCGCATACACGGTGCTGGCCATTGCGCAGCTGCTGGCCGTCATGTACGGGCTCTTTCACCTCCACTACGGCTTTCACGGCGTGCTCCTGCAGACGCGCCTGCGTTTTGAGGAGGAGGAAGCGCTGCGCACCCTTCGCACGCAGCGCCTGGAGGCGCGCGCCAGGAGCGGCAGCGGCAGCAAAGCCAGCAGCGCCGATGGCCAAGAGGAGGACGCCGACGCTACCGCTCAGGCTGTAGCAGCAAGAGAAGAAGACACAGCCAAGAGGATCTCTTTCCCCAACATCTGACCATGACTCATGACACGTACTGCACAAACAGAAAAGATCGATCGATCACCGCTCCGCCATAGGAGATACACTGGCTTCGCAAATAGGAATGGCGCCCGCTCTCTCTCTCTCTCTCTAGCTGGTCAGTCGCTGACCGGCAGGATCAAAAGCGGCGAGACTTAGGCGCCTGCGCCTTGGTGCCAGCGGCACCGCCGCCCACAGCGCGCGGGCCGCGCACCCCGCCAGCCGTCGCTCCACTGGCGGCCTTGGCCGCAGCGGCCTTCTTCGCCTTGGCCTGGTCCACCGCGCGCTTGTGCGGCTTGGTGAAGGTGCCGGCGACAAAGGCCGGGTTCTTCTGCTTCAGCGCGCGCTCGATCTTGTTAAGCACCATGGAGTTGGGGATGGCCTTGCCCGCCTCGTACTCCTGGATGATGGTCGCCTTGAGGTTGCAAGCGGTCGCCACCTCCTTCTGCGTCATGCCGGCCTTCTGGCGCTCCTGCTGCAGAAGCTTCTTCAGCTCCAGCGACACCTTGGCCGTCTGGAAGGTCTCCGGGTTGTCATCCGAGCTCGGCCCGGGCCCGGCCGCGCCCTGCACGTTCTTGCCAGCGTTAAACTTCTTCTCCGTGTCCAGGTTGCCGGCGCGCGCAGCAGAGGTCTTGCTCGGCGTCTTCGACCACGTCACGTTGTCCCAGTCCTGGTGCTCCATCTTGTCTGTCCTGCCGCGCTCGCTCGCTCGCTCGCTCGCTAGCCGCGCGCCCGTCGAGGTTTCGAAAAAGATGAAGCAGAAGCCACGGCCCCTGCGAGAGCGTCACCGCGTTCACGTCCGTCAGTCCCCCGCCCCGCGGTCCCGGCGCCGCCGCGCAGCAGCGCCCGCGCGCCGCGCGCCGCCGCCCGCCCTCGCGCCCTCGCGCCCTCGCGCCGCGCCGCGCGCCGCACGTACTCGTCGCTCTCGCTCCCTCGCGCGAAGCTGGTTTGCGCCCCGACCTTCGCGAGCGAGCCCGCGGGGGTTCCTCCGGGACTCCGGCCTTTCCGGCGGCGATCCGCCTCCGGCCCCGCCTGCCTCGCGCCGGCCGGCCCATCCGCGGCAGAACCCGCGCGGACCGGCCGCCTCCGCCGAGGCTCCCGGCGTGCCCCCCGCCCCGTGCCCGGCCGGCGCCGGCGCCGGCGCGCGTCGCGGACGGTCCTAATCCACCCGGACGCCGTGCGGAAGGGTTCCGGACGGCGCGTCGCGGACGCGTCCGCGACGCGCGGCGCGTTTAGTACGCGCCCAGCTTTTTGCGCAAGACTGTCTGACAGAGCTTGTGCAGCGCATGAGCAGTGCTCGATTCCGCGGGGCGGCGCGCGCGCGGGCGGCGGCGGGCGGGCGCGGCGCAGCGCGGGGCGCGCGGCGGGCGGGCGGGCGGCGAGCGGGCGCGCGCGGGGAGATGCAGCGCGCGCTGGCGCTGGCGCTGGCGCGGGCCGGGCGCGGGCCCGGCGCGGCCGCGCGGCGGCCCGGGCCGCTGCGCAAGGAGGCCAGGGCGCTCGCGCAGGACGCGCGCGTGTCCGGGGCGGCGCGGCCGCGCGCGGCGGAGGTGGGCGCGGAGGAGGCGGCGCCGGCCGCGAGCGCGAGCGACGGAGGGCGCAACGCCGTCGTGGACGTGGTGGCCATGACGGTGCTCATCGGCGGCGCCACGGCGTATCTGATCTACGAGGTGAAGGATATGGAGCCGCTGCCGGACAAGCATGCCAAGAAGAAGGCGGCGGCCGAGGCGGCGGCCAAGGCCGAGGCGGCGGCCAAGGCGGAGGCCGAGGCGGCGGCCAAGGCGTGATGTATTCCGGAGAGAGGGCGTGGAGCCCTCGGCGCGGCCCCTAGCAGCGAGCGAGCGAGCGGCCACGTCTGGCTGAGTCGAGTGATAGGACAAGAACGCGAGCGAGCACCAGAGTAACCATCTTTGTGGTTTTGTGTAACACTGCACGTGTCCTTGGCGTACAAGCCTGACATCTACGACTGAGAAAGAAATCGTCTCAGAAAGCACATTTCTTGCAAGGGCGAAACAGGGATCGTGGCGGTGAGCAGGATCCGAAGCCCCCCGCCACATGGGCGGCGCACATGCAGAGCAGGACATGAGACCGCGTCCGCACTTGGACGCAGCAGCAGCAGCTCGGCCCCTTCAGATCATGACGACGACGTCGTCCTGGTCGCGAGAGCTCATGTCCTGGACCTCGGGCGCGGAGGTGGTCGCAGCGGCGCTTGAGGCGTTGGCGCCGGCGCGGCCTTGCGCCTGCGCCTCCGCAGCAGCCTTGCCGGACTCGTCGGTGTCTTCGCGCGGCTTGAAGACGAAAAGGATGATGCCAAAGATGGTGATGAAGATGCCGATGACGAAGAGCGAGATCTGCGTCTTGGAGAAGTCATCGAACTCGCCATAGTACAGCGCACCCATGGTGACGGAGGTGATGATGTACATGGCGTTGTAGAGGGGAAAGACGAGGATGGCGTTGTAGCGCGACATGCCCTTGTTGAGCATGGACAGCTGCGAGACGGCGAGCACGAGCGTGGCAATAATGAAGACGTAAGGGTACCACGTGGTCCAGGCGCTCTGACCCTCCTCGCTGCCGTCAAAGACGGAGGACTTCATGAGCACACCGACGCTCTTGAAGAAGATATTCTGGAGCGCGCCGAAGCCGCCCGCCACGAAGCCGTAATAAAAGGGCCGCATCGCAAAGTTGGCGTACTCGAGCGACCGCAGGCAGCCGAGCGCGCGCTCGCCGCACGTCGGCCGCCGCTCCGTGACGGCCACGTGCGTGCTGAGCTGCGCCTGGACCATCTCCTCCGAACTGCGCTTGGTCGCCGTGGAGCTCTCGGCGTGCAGGTAGGCGACCGGGTCCGAGGCGGGCGTCTTGACCTCCACAGTGGCAGTGTTATCCTCCCTAACGGCGGCGGCCGAGTCCGTGCCCGCTGCCGCCGCCGGGCTCGAGCCCTCTGCGGCGGTAGTGTAGGTCTGATCGGTCTCGGCCGTCGCAGAGGCGGCCGTGGCGGCTGTGTCTGTCGCGCTCAGCTCGCCCTGAGCCGGGTCGGACGGCGCCGTGTCGGCCTGGGCGCTCTCCTTGGCCTCGCCGGTCTTGAGCGGGTCCGTGATAAGCAGCGAGCAGGTCATGAAGAACATGAGGAGGCCCAGAATGATGGCGCCGGCCACAAAGGCCGGGCGCTCGAAGAAGTCCAGCAAGTCCTGCAGCACGTAGGACTCCGAGTCGTGGTTTCCGGTGACCGTGGTCATGGTGCAGCCAATAAAGACCACCACGCTCGCGTAGAGGTCGATGCGGTAGATTTTCTCCTTAAGGATGAGCGGCGCCAGGAACTGGTTCATAATGAGCGTGAGCCCGGCGAAGGGCGCCACCAGCGACTGCGCCGCGAAGCTGTACGCGAAAAAGTCGAACGGGAACGGGAAGAGCCCCATCATGATGAAGGACGCCCACCAGCACGGCGAGCACACGATGCCCAGCAGCACCGGGTACTTTTCATCGTCCGGCAGCGCCTGATTCTGGTTGTGCGCGTACTTTTGAAAAATCAGCCCCAGGCAGCTCAGGAACGAGCTCGCGATACTGAACGACACGCCAACCACCCAGTCATACTGCCCCATTCTCCGCGCGCCGTCGCCTCACGTCCGCGCCCGCCGCCGCCACCGCCGCGCCGCCGCCGCGCCCTACCTCCTCCCGCGGACCAGCCGAACGAGTTTGCAGGCAGGCACGCACGCACGCAGGCACGCAGGCACGCACGCAGCCAGCGAGCGAGCGCCGGGCGGCGCCGCGGCGGCCCGCGGCGACGGCTCCGCTGCGCAGCCGCGCACCCTGAACAGGAGGTTGCCGCGCCCGGCCTCGCGCGGCTCAACCGACACCTCGCTCCCGGTCCTCCGAGTCGCCTCGATCGCGCCGCGGCCCCCGGGGCCCCTGCCTGCCTCCTGCCTCTCGCCGCCGCGCCGCCGCGCGCCGTCGCGGGCAGCGGGCGGGCGCGCAGGCGGGTCTGCCGCGCGGCCGGCCGCGCGCGGAGGACGCGGCTCGACTCGGCCTGACGCGCGGCGCGTCGCGGCGAGCGAGGACCGTGACGGGGAACGAGGAAGAAGTCACGGCGGAGCTGCAGGCGCCTGCAGTGACTCGACTGGGCGCGCTCGGAAGAAGGCGCCGCGGCCGGGCGCCACGCGCCGCCGCCGCGGGGGGCGCTGTGTGGGGGGCGGCGCAGGCCGCGGCCGCCGATTTGCGCTGCTCCGCGCTGCCCCGCGCTGCCCCGCGCTGCCCCGCGCTGCCCCGCGCTGCGGGCTGCGGGCCGTTGCGTCTGGGGGACGAGGTCGCGACAGGTAAAGTCACAAGTCGCGGCGAGGGCAAGAGGCGTTTGCACGTGCCTCTGCAGGACGGGCGGAGCGCGGTGTTTGGTGTTGCGGAAAGCAAGCTTGCGTTTTGGGCTTTTCGTGCACAGAGCACGTGCTCAAGTGTCGTAACTAGCAGCGCAGCATCGATGTTCAAAGGCGGTAGTTCTTAGGCGACATGGGAGGCGCAGGTAAAAGGGCCCTGGTCGTGCGAGGCCGAGGAGGCAATGGTGACGAGGACGGCGGCGAGACCGCCGGCGAAGAGGACGGCGGCGTAGAGAGAAATGGCGGCGAAGACGAGGAGCTGCGAGCGCGGCGTGGCGACGCCGGCGGCCTGCCGCGCGTAATAAAGGCCAACGAGCGGGAAGACGTAGGCCAGGCAGACGGTGAGGCTGCCGATGAGACTGACGATCTGATCAAAGACTGGGACGGCGTTGGCGACCACGAGCGTGGCGGCGAGCACGCAGGAGGTGACCGCGAGCCAGTCGCGGCCGCCACGCAAACCGGCGTCGTCCACAGAGGCCGGCGCGAGGCGCCTGTGCAATAGCCGCGCCAGGACCTGGCCCTGAATCAGATAGCTCACCACAAAGTGCACGAAGAGCATGGCGGAGGCGGCACGAAAAGCCGCGTCGCGCCGCATGTAAAGGATGATGAGCTGGTCGCTGTGGTCGCCCAGGCGCAAATAACCGACTGCACCGATGGCAAAGTAGGTGAGCAGCTGCATGGGCACGGAGAGCAAGAAGGCCCGCTTGAACCGGGACGGGCGCTTCATCTCGGAGATGAACTGCAGCGTCAGGTGCGTGTTCATGTAGGAAAAGGAAAACTTGGAGAGCGAGGCGAAGACGCCCACCCAGGTCAGGTTAGGCGGCAGCACGTAGGTGCGCGCCGCGGCGCCAGCGCTCAGGTCGCGCGCAAAGGCCGCCAGCACGAGGCCGACTGCGCCGTAAAAGGTGACCAGGTTCAGCCCGAGCAGCCAGTGCAGGGAAGCCAGGTTGCGCAGCTGCATCAGCGGCAGCAAGAGCACGCAGGCCGCGGTGCCCCACACGGCGCGACAGAGCTCCACGTAGCCCAAGAAGACGTACTGCAGCGTGGAGCTCATGAGCAGCAGGAACGCCGCGTTGGTAAGCAGGAGGTAGACATGCTGCAGGCCATCGACGAAGTTGTTGTACGCCGCGCTCGGCACGACCTTTTGCGACAGCAGCACGATGCCCTGCGCGCCCGGCACGAGCTTGCTTGCCTCGTGCAGCTGCACGGCGCAGTACACGTTGAGCAGGCAGCAGAAGACGCCGAAGAATCCGGCCAGGGCCCACCCGAGGCCGGCGAAGGCGGACGCCATCGAGAGCACCCCCGCCCCGATGGTCGACCCGAGCTGCAGCCAGGCCACGAGCACCCAGCCGGCCTCCCGCGGCGGGCCCTCCTCCTCCTCCTCCTCCGCCGCCGCCGCCGTCGCGGGGCCGCCGCCGGCCTCGCCGCGCTCCAGGCGCGGCGGCAGCAACGCCGCGGTCGCCTCGCCCTCCTCCTCGTCCGCCACCTGCGCCGGCGCCGCGTACAGGTTCATCGCTCTCCTCCTGCGCGGCGCGGGCGGCAGCGGCGCGGCGCTCGCGCTGCCGCCGCCGCGGGCGGGCGGACGGCCGGCCGGCCGGCCGCGCGCGAGCGGACGCCGGTCGCTCGCGCTCTGGCTGGCACTGGAGAGCCTGGCTGCCGCAGAGCCTCGAAGTCGCCTCCTCGGCCTTCTCCGCTGCGCCAGACCCGATCCCAGCCCGGCCGCCCCCGCTCGCGCGCGCGGCAGGCAGGCAGGTGTGGCGAGGCGAGGCGAGGCGGCCGGCCAGGCAGCCAGCTAGCCCGGCCGTGCGCGCTCGCGCTCGCGCTCGCGCTCGCGAGACGGGGCGCGGCGACCTGCTCGGCCTCGGCGACCCGGACGCCGGCGCCACCATGTTCCGCGTGGCGCAAATGCAGGCGGAGGGCGGCGGCGGCGCGGCGGACGGGGTGATCCGCGACGACCGGCAGGCGCTGCTGAATATCCTGGAGGTGGTGCGCGCTCTGAACCGGCAGACCAAAGAGGGCGAGAAGCAGGTGCTCTCGGAGGACGACATGCACTTCATCCGGCAGGCGAACGAGCAGATCCAGCGCTACGGCTTCGCCGGCGGCCTGGTGGGCGGCGGCATGACGTACATGCTGCTGCGCAACACGAACCGCTGGTTTCGCTTCCCTGCCGTCATTGGCTCCTGGGTGATCTCGTCCGCCGTCGGCCGCTTTGCGGCGGTCGACCAATCGCTCGACACCATCTTCAACGGCCTGCCGGCGGATTCGCCGTTGCGCCAGTCCGCGCGCAGGGTCGTCTCCATCTACGCCGAGGAGCGCGGCTACTTCGCGAAGCGCTACAACCTCAACGTGGTCGAGGCCGACGCCGAGACCGAGCTTGGCCTCAACACCTGGCACAACGACCGGGACAAGTTCGAGCGCCCTGGGGCCGCCTCGGGCGATGGCAGCAACGACGGTGACGACGATGTGGACGGCGTGAGCACCTTCGACATGCAAGCCTACTTTGACGAGCCCGAGCGCAAGGCAACCTCTCGCGGCGACACTAGCAGCAAGCTCAGCAGCCCGCGCGACGACAAGCCGCCCGCCCGCTTCGACAATGACTCATCACCTGACCCCTTTGCCTACGGCCACCAGCAAGATTCGTATGGCGGCGCTTACGGCGGCCGCGACGCCAACCCGACCCTCCCACTCTACAAGGACGATTTCGAGGAGTCCATGATGGAGGCCGAGCAGGCCCTGCGCCAGCCTCCAACTCGCTCTTGGGATGATGTGCGCAAGGAGTACCAGCACAGCCACTCGCACTGACAGTGAAGCGCTCGCCCGCCCAGTACGCTAGCTAGACCATGGACAGTGCGGCCCAACCGAGACACGACGCGCATAGCACAAATGGCCGCTCGCACCAAGACAACACGACACGCATAGCACAATGGAACCTGGGTTTACAGTTTTGCGCGGCCATCCAATACGCGAATTGCCATTTTCCTGGTCCATCAAAGGGCCCGCGCGCGACACTGCCCTGCACCCGCGCCGAGGCAGCCACAGCCACACACGCGCAACGAACCGCATTATGCAGTTGCCGCAGCCACAGCAGCAGGAGCAGCGGCAGCGGCGGCAGAAACAGCCGCACGATCAGGAATCCTCCGCATAAATGAACTCCTCAATGGTCTTGGCTTCGGCCGCGCAGTTCTGCTTTTTGAAGTCGGGCCGGTCCGGACGCGAGGCATCCGCGTCGACGGCGAGCTGGTTGTTGGGGCAGCCCCAGCTCCAAAAGTTGATCATGATGGTCGGGCCATCGTTACGAATATGGTGCCACCAGCCACCAGGCTGAGCATTTGTACAAGAAGCGAAAGTCAGTCAGGGCGGTCGGCTCGGGTCGCAAGCGAGAGCGAGGGCGCGAGGGCAGAGCAACCTACCAGGTAAAACATCTCGCCGGCATGGACGCTAATCTCCATAGACTCGAGGCTGTCGCGAATGGGCCTGAGGCGCGGCAGAATCTCGCGCATGGGCATGAGCAGCGAGGACCAGCAGAGGCCCTTGTTCTTGCCAGAGCAGTGTACCGGCACAAGCTTGGGCGTGTCGGTGGGCGGCGCGATGTACCAGCGCTTGGTGCCCATGAGCTGGCTGACCCAGTTGTCGCAGCAGTCCGCATGCAGCTTCTGTGAGGCGCGAGGACACGTACATGGGGGTGCGCGTTAGTCATCCAGCGAGCGAGCGAAAGGGCGAGCGAAAGGGCCAAGGAGGTGCCCAGCCCACACAAGGCAAACCAAGATACAACGTACCGTGTCAGAGCTGGAAGTGCCAAACCACATGGTGGGGGGCTGAAAGTCCTTGCGGCGCAGAAAGGGCGGGTAGGACACGTTCCACTGCGCAACCTGCTCGGGCTGGAGCTTCATGTTGCGCGGAACGTTGCGCAGGCTGAGGCCAGGGCCGTTCATGAGCACTGGCGCGTCCTGCTCGAGCTTCCAAATAGCGCGCTCCCAAGGAATGGTCTTGTCCTTGCCCTTGATGCCCCAGGCGCCGTTGACGTGGAACTCCTTGCGCTTGATGGCAGCCTCAACGGACTCAGTGGGCTCCCAGGGGAAGAGCTCGCGCAGCTCCTGGAGAGTGTGCCCCTGCGTGGCGAAGCCCAGGTTGCGCATGTACTTGAAGGGGATGATGACTGGGATGCTGCGCTTGCGGAAGACCTCATGGAACTGCTTGCGCGAGATGCTCTGGCCCAGGCGCGGGATGTGGCGCCGGTGCGCGTGCGTGGTAAAGTACTCGTCGTGCATGCGCTGCAGCGGCCAGAGCTTCTTGTAGGCGCTCGTGTCCGGGATGGGCGGAGGCACCTCCATGTACGGCGCGTTCATGTACGCCTCGCCATCCTGGATGTAGAGGTTGCCCAGCTCCGGCACGCGCACGCCCACGGGCTTGGCGTCCTCATCCAACGCCTTGATGGCCTGCTCGCGCTCGCGCAGGCGCTCCTCGTCCGGCGACAGCTCCGTCGGCTCTGCGTCCGCCGTCGGCACGTCGTCCTGCTCCGGGTACTCTCCCTCCGCCGGCAACAGGCTCGACTTGGTCTCCACGTTGTCCGTGGTGGACACCTGCTCCAGCAGGTTCGACTGCGCCTGCAGCGCCACCGTGATCATCACCACCAGCGCCGCCACGGCCGCCACCACCTTGACGCCGCGCCACGGGTCCGTGGCGCCCTTCATCCTGCCTGGCTGGACGCAGTGGACAGGCCCGCTAGGGAGACGAGACAGCCAGCTAGCTAGCTAGCTCGCCCCAACGACAGCGACGCCCACGGGCCGGCCGAGTGCCGCCGCGCCGCGGCGCCGCGCCCGCGCCCGCGCCGCCCCGCCGCGCACCTCCGCGCGCGCGCGCGATCCTCGTGCAGTGCGCGCGAGGAGTAGTTGCGCGTCTGACCGTGGTCGGCCCGATGCTAAGCCGCCGACGTCGCCGCCCGCTATCACGCGTCTGCCCGCTCGCCGCCGCCGCCGCGCGCCGCCGCGCTCCCGCGCCGCGGGCGCCGCGCGCGCGAGCCGCCGGCCGGCGTCTGCACCAACGACCCGGTGTCTGGCGGCCTGGCGGAGGGCGAGGCGAAGGGGCTTTGACGTAGCATTCGAATTCGAAAACGCGCCTCCGAGCGGGCGGGACGCTTCGTGAGGGGGTCCCCGCGATCTGCCCGTGAGGCCGATCATGCGCGCGGTGCCCCCCGGGGACCCCTGGCCGCTGGGACGCGATATGCGCGGCGCTGGACCGAGGGGGGTGTCGGGGGAGTAGATGAGGGTGTGTACGGGCCGGCCATGACCACGGAGTCACGGCGAGTCACGGACGCGCTGCTGATAATTGATTGTACCAGTGGCGTTTCACGGCCTGCTCTCAATGATGGCGACCCGTTCTTACTGCTCGTCGCTCCGACGCAGTGCGCTGCCGCCGCCGCGCTGGCCATGGTGGCTGGCTGCCAGGGAGAAAGAAAGCGCAGGGCTGGGCCGGCACCGGGCCGGCAGAGACAGCCGGATGAGGCCGTGTAGTACAGAGCTGGCCCGTGGTGATGGCAGCGCCCGCCGCGCGTACCCGCGCACGCGCCCGAGCCTCGAGGCGGCGGAGTGACCGCCGAGCACAGCGTAGTGACCGCAGAGGAAAAGGCGCAAGGCGGCCCTCGCCCCCTCTCATCCATGTGAAAGCGGGAGCGGCCTGACTGAGCGGCTCCGCGCCAAGCGAGTCCGCGGCTCTCGGCGGGCGATCGACAATCATCGCAGGCGCGGCGCGGCGCGGCGGAGCGGTGGCAGGCGGCGGCGGCGACCAGGCGGTCGCCCGTGCTCGCCCTCGCGGCAGGCTACCCGCGGCCCAGTTGGGCGCTGGCGCGCGCGCGCGCTGGGACGCAGCAGCAGGCGGCGCGGCGCGGCGTCGGCTCGCAGCGGGACCTGGAGCCGGAGCTGCACGAGCAGCTGCTCGCGCAGCAGGAGGCGCGGCAGACAGGCAGGCAGACAGGCAGACAGACAGACAAACAGACAGACAAACAGGCAGGCGGGCGCCCGGAGCCGCAATTGCCGGCGAGCTCGCGGAGCACTCGCTCGCTGAGCGCTCGCTCGTTTCCTTTTGAAAATTGAAAATGCTGCGACCCACGACGCCGAAAGCGGGCGGCGTGCCGGCGACGTGGCTGCAGTGGGTGCAGGCAAAGCTGACGCGGCGCGTGGTGGCGCTCTTGGCGTTCTGGGTGGTCCTGGTCATGTCCCAGTACATGGAGTACACGACGCTGGGCAGGCACTGGGCGGAGGACCGCGCCGAGGATGCTGGTACCGAGGAGGGCGAGGGCGACACGGTGGAGGAGGTGCCTTCAATGGATCCGGAGGACCGCGCGGTGGACTACTCTGACGTGTTTGCGGCGGCGCTGGCGGCCTCCTCGCAGGCCCTGCCCAGGGACGGCATCAGCACGGAGTGGGACGACGTGCACAAGCTTATCCTGGACAAGCCGTTGCAGTTCAAGTCACGACTGCCGCGGTCGACGTCGCGCCCGTACAACTACCTTCCGGCCGAGTACAAGGCGTTCAGCTACTCGCCGAGCGGCGGCTACAACAACCAGCTGCGCTGCCTCATCGCCGCCATCGTGCTGTGCAAGAAGGCGGACCGCGCGCTGCTCGTGCCCATGGCCGGTCCCCATACGAACTTCGCGCGCAACTACCTCAAGAACACGCTGAACGAGCTCGTGCCCATGGACCAGCTCGTGGACTTTGACTACCTGGAGAAGATGACGGGCGTCCCGCTCATTCCGCTCAACATGACGCTCACGGACTACCGCAAGAAGCGCGTCGGGAACCTGCGTGTGGGCGGCCGCACGCCCAAGGCCTGGATTTTCCAGATCGGCACGCCGCTCAGCTGGATTGAGGACCGCGGCGTGCGCGAGCATGAGAACCGCATCGTCAACTACAAGGGCCGCATCCTTATTTACATCGGCCCCTTCTACACGCGCCACTGGCAGGAGCCCTGGGTCGCCAACAGCATTCGCTACACTGCGTATCTGCGCGGCCTGTCCAAGCACATCGCGCAGGAGGCGCTCGATGGCGGCCGCTTCGACGCCGTGCACCTGCGCCTCGGCGATTACATCAAGGCAGCGCTGTCCAAGAGCAAGGACGCACGCAGTTATGTGCGCCGCGGTAAGGAGAGCGGTTTTGCCGAGGACCGCGTCGTCTACGTGGCCACGGACCAGCCCTCTCACCGCAAGGACGGCTCGCTCAACACCTATTTCCGCCCGTTTGGCTACTTCAAGCGCACTGTCTTCGCGCGCGACCTCGCCAGCCACCCCGGCACGGCGGCAGCGCTGCTCGACTTTAAGAACCGCCTGCCCAACAACAAGAAGGTCCTCTCGGACATGTTCGGCCTCGTGGAGCAGCTGCTCTGTGCGCGCTCGCAGAACTTCGTCGGTACCTCCATTTCCACCTTCTCCAAGACCATCAATGTGCAGCGCACGCACCTGCTCACGCTCATCCCGGAGATTGACAAGGACCTCGTGCGCAACGGTCACACCTTGCTCATTCGCTGGAGCGGCTACATTGACGTCGAGGGCCGGGTGCGCCTTGGCGACGGCCTCGACCAGGAGGAAGACGAGGTTGTCATTGACCCAAACGCCCAGAGCACGCTCGCTGTCGCCCATCCCATGTCTCCTTCGGACGACCTTGACGAGGCGGACGCCGGGAGCGCGGAGAGCGCTGAGGACGCCGAGGATGCTGCCAACCTCCGCGGCGCTGGAGAGGAGGAGGAGGAGGAGGAGGTCGGCGACGGCTCCGAGGAGTCCGCCGACTCAGAAGCCGAGGCCCTTGGCTCCGAGGCCGAGGCCGACTTGGAGGCCGCGTTCGGAGTGGCCGACTCTTCATCCGATGGAATCATCGACGATGGCGTCTCCGATTGATTTGACTGTCAGTGAGAGAGACACCACGTCGCCCACGTCGGCCAGCTCGCTTACACATAGCTCTCTCTCTCTCTCTCGCTCTCGCTCTCTCTCGCTCTCTCCCGCTTTCCAGAGCAGCAGGTCGCTTCTTGTAGACTACACACGCGCGTGCGTGCCTGTGTGTGCGCGCGCGCACGCGGCGCGCGCAAGTTCAAAGCAAAGCTCCTGGGGTTCCTTCAAATCTTAGTTATCAGTCATTACAGCAAGTCGAACATGTCGCGCATATTGGCCTGCGTGGAGAATTGCAGCGCGCGGCGGCCCTCGGCCTGAAGGTGCAGGCGAAGCACGTCCGTGTTGCGGCGCTCGTCGCGCTCCTTGGTGACGATCGCGTGGATGTCGCGCAGGACGCAGCGCAGGTCATTCTCGTCGTCGAGCAAAAACTTTGGCAGAAAGCGCTCGCTGGCGACCGTGTCGGCGTCGGTGTCGGCACGGGCGTCGTCGGCGTCGGCGTCGATGTCCGTGTCAAGCGCGCGCGAGAGGCCAAGCACGGCCTCGACGCGCTCCGCAAGGTCCGCGGAGGCCGGGAGCACGAAGAAGGCTCGGTCGCGCTCGCGGTCCGAGAGGTCCACGTCGGCTGCAATGGCGGCCTGCTGCGCACGAGCCACCTCGACGAGAATCTGGTCGAGCATCTTGAGCAGCATGGAGCCGCGCACCTCGGAGGCGGTGAGCGTGACGGCGCCGGTGTCTGCATCGCGACTGAAGAGGTCAAGGTGTACATTGCGCGCCGACACGGAAGCCTCGCCGTCGACCTCATCCAGGCGGACGTGCACGGTGTACTCGTCGGAGCGCGGGCCGGCGGTGCCCTCGATCTCCACGGGGTACTCCTCGGCGTTGCGCGGCACAATGGGGCGGAAGAGGAAATGGGGCGGCAGGCGAAGGTTGGCCTCGGCGTTGCGCACGGAGGCGACAGCGAGGCCGGACTGCCAGCCGCCCACAAAGAGGCCGCTGAGGTCGAGCTGGGCGCGCGGGTTCACGAGCGGCACGACAAAGGTGGCCATGAGTTTGGCGACCGCGGCGACGCGGCGCTGCGCCTCGTCGAGGTGGAGGCGCGCCGCGGTGCGCGCCTTTTGCGCCTGCGCCATGTTGAGCGCCTGGCGGAAGGTGGACACGTAGAGGTCCAGGCCGGCGTCGATTGCCCGCGAGAGGTTGATGTCGGCGTCGAGCGTGTCCACTGTGAGACGCAGCGTGAGCGGCTTCTTGGCGAGAATGGTGACAAAGCGCACGAGCTGTGCGAACCAGCCGGGCGGCAGCGCAAAGGCTGCGTCCTCCTGCACGAGATTGAGCATCTGCTCCAGGTCGGCGACGCGGTAGGTGGCGTACTTGAGGCGCCACTTGAAGAGGCGCGCGAGCGAGAGTGCCTTGTTCTTGAAGCCCGCGGCAGCGGCGCGCGGGCCGCGGCACATGAAGTCGACCATGACGGCCTCGGCCTCGGTGATGCCGAGCGCGCGCCGCGCGCGCGCCGCGGCGGCCGTGGGGCCGACGAGCGGCTCGCGCCAGGTCTGCGGCGACGTGTCGCCCTTGACGTCAAGGCGGCCCTCGATACGCATCGCGTTGGCCTCTTCGGAGAGCAGCAAGCCGGCCTGCAGCGGCAGTACGCTGCGCAGCGCGCCGCTGATGAGCTTGGGAATGAGCATCTTGCTGAGCGTTTGCCAGAAGCTTTGCGGCAGGCGAATCGGCGTGAGCCCCGTGACCTTGCGTGAGAGCTGCAGCTGAAAGGACGAGCCCTCCTTGACCTCCTCCCAGCGCGCGTGCTGCTCCTTGCGTGCGCCGCCCTGCGCGAAGCGCAGCTCCAACGTCCAGGCACCGCGCACGTCCAGATCGAGCCGGTTGATGGTGGGCGTCAGCAGGCCGCCCAAGATGCGCGCGCGCGTATTGCCGCCGCGGATCGAGAGCTCTAGCAGGCCCACCGTGGCCACGAGGTTGCTCACCTCGAGGCGAATGTTACCCGGGCGCGCCGCCACGGTTGTGATGCAGTAGTCGGCCTTGATGCGGCCCACCTCGAGGTCGCGCACGCCGATGAAGGTGCCGTCGCCGGCGTCCACCTTGAGCTTCCACATCATACAGCGCGGAAAGTGCTGCTCGATGCGGATCTGGCTCAGGTGCCGCGTGAGCAGCGCCTGCTCGCGCTTGAGCCTTGAGACGGCCTCCTCAAAGGCCGCCTGCTCCGCGCGGCCCTCGGCGGTCAGGTTCACGCGGCTCTGCGACTTGCGCCCTGGACCGCCCTGCGCGCCGGGCGACACATGCGCGCCGCCGTCGAAGTTCTCGTTCAGCTTGCGCTGCAGCTCGCGGGAGACCGCACTCAGCTGCTGCTTTAGCTGCGGCACCAGGCGCTTGCACTCGCGCCGCGCCGTGCGCGTCATCTCGGCCTGCTCCTCGAGCAGCTGGCGCGAGATCACCTCGATGGCGCCGCGCTCGTGCTCGAGCGCAATGCGGTCCGCGCCCGAGAGTGCATCGCGGCGCTCCTGCAGCTGCCGCAGGCTGGCGGCGATGGACCGCTCCATGAGCAGGTAGTTGAAGCCCTCATCGTCCTCGCCGTCGTCCCCGCCCCGGTCTGCGACTGGCCGCTGGAGCGAGGCGCGCGCGCCGTCCTCGCGCGCCAGCTCGCGCGCCGCGCGCGCGTCGCCCTCCTGCGCGAGGAAGAAGAGCTCGCGCAGCGTCTGCGCTTGCCTGGCGCGCCGCTCGTGCCCGCCCTCGCCCTCGCGCGCCGCGTCAGGCGGCGTCGTCTGCGCGGCGCGCTCTCGGAACCCCTCCTCGAAGTCCGACTGCCCGTCCAGCCGCAGGACCACGTCCTCGTACCTGTCCAGCGCGCGCCTGCGCAGCGTCGCCTGCTTCTCGCTATCGCTCGCGGTTGCGTCTGCCAGCGCCTCGGCGTCCTCCTGCTCCTCCTCGTCCTCGGCGTCCTCGGCGTCCTCTCGCTGCTCCTCCTCGACGTCCACGTCCTCCTCCGCGCCGTCCTCCTCCTCGACGCCGTCCTCCTCCGCGGCGACCGCGGTGGAGGCGCCGGTACCGTCCCTGCGCTGCCGCGCCGTGGACCGCCGCCGCCCCGAGAAGACCGCCGCATACAGCCGCGACGACATCCTGCTGCTGCCGGCGAGCGCCTGCCTGCCCGCACGGCTCGCGCGGCCCGAGCGCCGCCTAGCGAGCGAGCGAGCGAGCGAGCGAGCGAGCGGAGCAAGGTCTGTGAAGTGACGCGACAAGCTTCTGATGGTGAGCGTGTGCCACTGCACGCACGCGCGCGCCACGCGAGCGCGCGTTCGCGTGCGAGCGAGCCATCGAGCGTGGACAACTCGAGCTGCCACTGACGTGAATGAAGCGGCGACTTTGATGGCTCCCGGATCATCAGCAGGCCTCTCGCTCTCATCTCCCTCTCGCATCGGGCGGGCATCCGCCAACCAGCTCACAAACGCACACACACACATCAGGATGGGGAGTCGTTCGTGTTCATTATGATCATTTGGAGGCAGGCTCATTCTCCGCTTCGGGTGCCGAAAGGTCCCGGGCGAAAGCGCGAGCAGCTCACACACATCAGGATCAGCGCGCGAGAGGCGCAGGTCAGCAGGTGGATACTTTGCTTGCCTTGGTCGGTCGGTATGTCGGTCGGTGGGTCGGTGTGAGGCGCGCAAGAGGGGGTGGGGTGGGGTGGGTAGGTAGGTAGGTAAGTAAAAAAGAAAGGCACAGGCCCGGGACGGGCGCCAGGGGCAACCCCGTTCAGGTGTACTTGAAGGGCTTGACACCGCGGGCGTCGACGAGGTACTCGATAATGGGAGAAGGCTGCACAAGATTCTCCGGGAGGTTGGGCGCGACACGGACACCACGGCAGGCGAGGTCAAAGCCACGCGAGAGGCGCGCGCGGTACTCGCGCTCGCCGCCGAGGAGGTAGTAGTTGGTGCCGAAGCCATCGAGCCCCGGGGAGGCCTGGGCGGTAGGATCGCGCACAACAGCAGTAAGAACCGGGTGGCCCTTGCGCACAACCTCGCCGACCTTGGCGTGGATGCAGATGCCGGCGTAGGCATCGATGGCGTCGCCAGCGAAGCTGCGTCCAGCGCCGAGCAGGGTGGCGGCGTTACCAATGTCGCGCGCGTTGACGTCCTGCACGACGACGTCCTCCTCGGCGTAGAGCGTCTGGGAGTAGAGCGGCGCGGTGGCCTCGGAGAGGTTGAAGAGCACGCGCGCGTCGCCGCCCTGGGCACTGACGATCTCGGCGAACTTGTCGAGGGCGGCGCCCGAGTCGAGCTGCGCGGCGGCGAGCTCGTAGCCGTGCTGGAAGGAGTCGACCTTACCGGCAAGGCCGAGCATGACAGCGGCCTCGCTGAGCGCGAGGTCGCGCAGGTCCTGGAGGGCGTCATGGGAGGTCTCGAAGCGCGGGTCGGCGCCGACGTCGTAGGCGGAGCCGGCGAGCACGCGCACGGCCTCCTGGACCTCGAGCCAGTTGCCGACGGAGCCGCCAAGCACCTGGTCCATGCAGGTGATGAGCGCCATGGTGTGAATGCCGGCGTCCTCGCCGATGGAGCACATCATGGAGGCAAGCGAGGCCGTGTCGTTGAGGTTGTTGAAGAAGGCGCCGCGGCCGCGCTTCACGTCGAGCAGGAGCGCGTCCGGGTTGGCGGCCAGCTTCTTGGACATGACGCTGGAGGCGACCAGCGCGATGGAGTCGACGCTGCCGGAGACGTCGCGCAGCGCGTAGATGGAGCTGTCAACGGGCGCGAAGCCCGTGGCGTCCGGGCTCGCAAAGGCGGCGCCGGTCTGGTCCAGCACGCCGAGGAACTCGTCCTTGCACAGCGTGGTGCGGCAGCCGGGGATGGAGTCGATCTTGTCCAGCGTACCGCCCGTGTGGCCCAGCGTGCGACCGCTGAGGATGGGCACCACGATCCCGAGCGAGGCCATGAGCGGCGCCAGCACCAGCGAGGTGGAGTCTCCCACGCCGCCGGACGAGTGCTTGTCGATCTTGGGCATGCCGGGCCGGATGTTGGCCAGGTTCGCAGTCGAACCCGTGCGCACCATGCTCAGCGTCAGGTCCGAGGCCTCCTGGTTGGACATGCCCTTGATGGCCACGGCCATGAGCAGCGCACTCATTTGGTAGTCCTCGATGTCGCCGCGGTGGAAACCCTGGACGAACCAGTCGATCTCCTCACGAGACAGCCGGCGCCCGTTGCGCTTCTTCACGATGAGCTCCGACGGCGAGAAGCCGGGCATGCTCGTGTTGCGCCGCAGCAGCCGCTGCACGCGCTCCTCATTCTGCTGCTGCTGTTGTTGTTGCTGCTGCTGCTGCTGCTGCTGCTGCTGCTGCTGCTGCTGCTGCATATTCGCCGTGGCCGCTTGTTGCGCCGGCGCCGTCGCGGCCGTCGCCTTGCCACGTGCCTGCAGCGCCTGCACGCGCGGCAACGCCGCTCGCACCGCCAGCCGCGACCGCACCATGCCCGCGCGCCGCATGCTTGCCCTGCCTTGTCTGCTCTGTTCCCCTCTGCCGCGCCGCGCCGCTCCGCGCCTCGCTCTTCGCGTGCGGCCCCTGACAGAGCCAAGACCGGCCCCGCCGCGCCGCACGCGCGCGTGCGCCTTTCCTCTCTCTCTCTCTCTCTCTCTCTCTCTCCCACGGTCGCGCCGCGCCGCTTCGCCGCCGGCTCCCGCCGCCGCTGCTCGCCGCCGCTCGCCGCCGCCGCTGCCGCGCGCGCTCCTCGCCGCCGCCGCCGCGCGCGCTGCAGGTCTGCCGCCGCCGCCGCGCCTCGCCTCGCGCGCTCGTCCGCCGCCGCGCGCTCTCCCTGCCTGCTGCTAGTAGCTAGCTAGCTAGCTAGCAGAGCAGAGCAGCCGCTTGCCAAGCTGAGCTGAGGAGCTCGCGGCCGGGGTCGGCCCGAGTCCGAGTCCGAGTGGAGCGACAGGCGAGTCGAGCCGAGACGAGTCGCCGCGCACACACGCGCTCGAGCGACCCGGCTACCTAGCGAGCTGCGAGGCTGGTAGGCGCTGGTATGCGAGGCCGGGCGTTCCGCCGGGAGCAACAAATAGAGGCACGTGCGCTCGCACCGAGTTTTGCGCCCCGCTTGTGCGTGCTTGGACCAGGCCGCTGAGCCAGCCGCGCTGCCTGCCGCTGGTGAGCCTGCCTGTCACGCCGCTGGAGTAGGGCTCGGGCGCCTCCTTGGAGGCGGCGCTGGGCTCTCCAACTGCCGCCGCTACTCGCTCGAGCCTCGCGCTGCCCCTCCCTGTCTGTCTGCCCTGCGTGGAATGGACTTTTCCAGGCAAGCGCGCGTCAGCAGGCAAGAGTGCTGCGTCCTGTGCTGCTGCTGCGCTGCAGGTTAGCGAGCCCGACTCCGAGAGCCACCGTCTGTACTGGTGCCTGTGCCGCGAGAAAGAAAGGAGCAGCTGCGCGCGTCAGTGAGCGAGACGTCCCTGGTTGGCTGGCTGGGCGGCGCCCGTCCCGCGGTCGCCCTCCTCCCGCACGGTGCTCGGACGCGACGGCGCGTGCCGTGCGCAACGCACGGCACGCAACGCCTCGCCCGCAAGTGAGCGGCGGCGAGCAGCGCGGGGCAGGGCAGCCGCCGAGGAGCGGCGCCGCTGCTCTGCCGCGACTGGTGCCGCTCGCAGCGGCCTGGCCTTTTGTTCGTCTCGCGCCGTGTCGTGTCTCGCCAGGCCCCGCGAGGAGCACCCTCGCGGCGAGGCCGAGCCGGCTGCTGCGCCCGGTGCAGGCCGCGCGCCGGCTGCTAGCGCGCGCAAGCGCGCAAGCGCGCGCAAGCGCTGTCGCAGCGCCAGCGCCAGCGCAGCGCAAGCGCGAGCGGGCGACGACGAGGGGCCCGGGCGGGATGGTCTGATTCGATCTGATCTTCTTGGAGCTGATGCTCGCCGCTCTCTCTTCGAACGTACCGACTCGAGTCGAGCTGCGCGCCAAGGCGAGCTGCGCCGCACGCCGCCGCGCCGCGCCGCGCCGCGCCGCGCCGCGCTCCACGCCACGCCGCTCCCGCTGCTCCGCGCCCTCGCGATGCAAGTTTGAACGCGGCGCTGCAGGCGGCAAGCAAGCGCCCGCAACTTGAAGGCGCCCTGCCCTACAAGCGAGGCGGGTTCGAAACGGGAGACCAGGTCGCCCGCTGCAGTGCCGGCAGCGCAGCGCAGCGCTGGCAGTGAACCCAGCTCAGGCTCAGCCGTCTGCGCTGCTGCCGGAGGGCCGGGCCGGGCCGCCGGGGGACCGCGGGCTCGCGCAGCTTCGTCTCTCGCCGCGCAGCAGCCCGCGGCCGCCGCCGGCAGCTTCAGGTTGGCGCCGCGCCGTCTCGCGCGGCGCTCCGTGGCAACGCTCCGCGCATCACAGCCTCGCGCCGGGTCCCCCCTGCCCCGTCCGCCACCGCCCGCGACTCCCCGCGCGCTCCCTCGGCGCCTCCTCGCTGCGGTGTGCTTGCAGACGCGCCTGGTTTGCCCGGGGTGCACCAGCGGAGTACGCCACGGGCGGTTCGGCTCGGAGGTTCCCCCGAGGGGGGGGCCCGGCCAGTGGCGACGGGGGCGCCGCCTCTGGAGGAACGCGCGCGGCGCGAGGGGCCGCTGCGGGAGGCTGGCGATCCGCGGCCCGGAGGGGACTGCCGCGTGCAGTCGCCCCGCAGTGGAGCGAGGCGAACCGCAGCGGCCCAGCCGCGAGCGCTGCCAGCCAGCCACCGCTGCGCTCGGTCCCGCTGCGCGAGCTTGCTCGCAGGAGCGGCGCCGCCGGCCGCCGGCCGCGCGCGAGCCGAGCCGAGGCGAGCCGAGCCGAGGTCAGCGCCGGCCGGGGATGGTGGGCTTCCCACTGCAGAGGAGCAGCAGGCTAGCTCGCTGGCCATGATGGCTCACAGGCTTCGTCGCCGCTGGTCCGGCCCCTTCTCGTCTGCGAGGATCTACGAGCAGGCGGCGGTGGGGGTGTGCGAGGCGGGCTGGGTGGCCGCGCGAGTGGCTGGCTCGCGCAACTGAGCAGGACTGTGCTTCTGGGGGCGAACCGTCGACCTTGGCTACACCCGCTACACCCCGAGAGAGCGCGGCGGGAGCGAGCGAGTGAGGCTGTGACGTCGCGCGATTCCGTCGCCGCGAGACGAGGCGAGGCGAGGCGAGACCTCAGGCTGCGCCCGCGGCAACGACCGCTGCAGTCGGTGCAGGCTGCGGGCTCGCAGTGAAGCCAGCCGGATGCCGTGCTGAAGTTGCGAGCCGAGCCCCCAGGCTGGCCCGGCCAGGCCAGCTGGGCCGGCCCGCCAGCTGGCCGTGCCCCTCTGCAGGACTCGGACGGGAGCCTCCTACTGCTCGCGCTGATCGTTTGACGCAAACGAGCAGCTTCCCCGCTGGCGACGGCGGCCTTGCTTGCTCCACGGATCGTGCAGTGGCTTTGGCAGGTGTCTAGCTAGCCTTGGCAGGCAGGCCTGTGCAGCAAGGGGACGGCCGCGTTCGTGAGAAGATGTTTTACACAAGGGGCACGTGCCTACGGCCTACAGCGCGCTACAGCGGGCTGCGCGTTTCCGACGCGTTGCCGGACTTCCTCGCCCGCCTCTGTCCCATTTCGTCCCATTTAATCCAAGAACGTCGTCCCCTGTCGCCTGGCGTGCGCCTTGGAACACCAGCGCCTTGGAACACCAACTTGAACATGGTCCGGGCATGATACACAGCACGTGCGGAGCGAAAGTCTCATTGTCCCATCTCTGGCCCATCTCGACCACGCTATCTGCCACTGCCCGCACGTCCGTCTGGCTGAGGCTGCATTGTCGTCAGGCAGGCATGTATTTGGTGGCAGTCCTGGCGAAGCTCGTGAACCAGGAATGCTTTTGCAAATTTGCACACGGTCCGTGGCGCAGGCGCACTCCACGACGCCACGGGGCCTCCCGCTCTCCGAGGCGCCAGAGCGTCGCTCTCGTTTCCTGGTTCACATCTCCTCCTCCCTGAGGCTCCCTCCCCTTCGCTTGCTGACTGGGTGGATCGGGCAAAGCCGATGCTTTGATCGAGCTCCGGCACTTGGTGCATTGTCCCGCTCCGCAAGCTGAGCTCAGCACTCCTCGGAGCCTCCCTCAGAGTCTCTGATCTAACTGATCTAACAGTAAGCAGTAAAGAACCACTTGGCGAAAAGAGGCCCAACCTGAAATGCGGCACATCGCGCGGCGGCGTCCGACATGAATACAAACCCCTCTCTCGCTCTCGCCCGCCGAGGCCTCCGACGCGGCGGCGCGGGTGGCGGCGGCAGCGGCGGCAGCGGCGGCGGCGACTCGCCGCGCCCGCCCCCGCGGCCAGGGCGGCCAGGGCGGCCAGGGCGGCGGCGGCGGCGGCGGCGGCGGCGGCCGCGGCGAGGCCAGGACCAAATCCTCGGCGCTCTCGCAGCGCTCTCGCCGCGCTCTCGTCGCGCTCTCGTCGCCCTCCCGCGAGCGCAAGCACCAGCGCGCGGCGCGCGCGGGTGGCGGCGGAGATGATGGACGACGACGTGGTCGTGCTGGACCTGTCGGAGCCAACGGTGAATAGCAGCAGCAGCAGCAGCAGCGGCGGCAGCATCCAACACAGCAACGTGGTTGCGCTGGACAGCGATGATGACGAGGAGGTGGACGAGGTGGACGAGGAGGAGGAGGTGGTGAACATCCCAGGCCGGAGAAGAGGCAGCCCGGCGACGGCGCGCGAGGTGGAGCGGCTGCGCGAGTCCGTCAAAGCGGTCGAGCAAGAGTGCGAGTTCCTGCGGCGCAACGCGCTGCAGCTGTATGACGAGGAGAAGTGGGCGCTGTCCGCGGCGGCGCAGGCGCAGCTGGCGCTTGGCCGCGCGCTCGCCCAGCACGCGCGCGTGTGCGTGCTGCGCAAGCTAGTGAAGCAGAACGGGCCCTTCCCGGAGGGCAGTAAGATGAGCGCCAAGCTGTGGGCCTCGTGCAAGTCGCACATGGAGGCCTTCCCGGCGCGCGCCAAGCAGGCGCAGGTCGCGGAGGATTTGGACGTGGCCTTGCGAAAGACCGACGCGGATCTCGCGCGCTACCGCAGTCTGCAGGAGCAGATCCGCAGTTGCCTGGACCCTACAGACGGCGCGGCCGCGGAGTCTGGAGGCGCCGAGGCCGGCGGCAAGCGCAAGCGGCAGCAGGCGTCCAAGTCCAGCACGGACCGGGTCAAGGCCCTAGTGAAGGACCGCAAGCTTGTGCGCGAGGAGGCGCTGCGACGCTTGCGCACCGCCATGGAGGCGCACAGAGAGACCTTTGCTCGTGTCGACCAAACCGCCAAGCAGATCGAGGCGACCGGCAAGGAGCTGCGCGAGCTCGCCTTTGCGCTCGCGGACGCCGCAGCCTCACTCGAGGGCGGCGCACCCGCCTCGCTGCCGCCTCTGGACACCAACTCGCTTCAGGGCTGCGTGGACATGAGCCGCTGGGTCCTCGACGAGATTCGCACCTGGGACGACCACAATGACTCGGACCGCCTCCGCAAGGCGTCCGACGAGGCCGTAAACAGCGTGCGCGCCGCCGTGCGCGAGTCGGACCTCTTATTCGCGCAAGGCGACGACGCCAGCTGGGAAGGCGCGCACCCGCGTGTGGACTGCGCTTCCGAGGCTCTCAAGCGCGAGCTCATCGCGCTCAAAAAAATGGTGAGCGGGCCCGGGCTGCTCGGCACGCTTCCGCTCCAGAGCCTGCGCGATGCCGTAGACCGCATCCAGCGCTACTGCGCCACGCTCACGCGGCGGGCTGGCAAGCTTCGCCACGACTGGGACGCGAAGCAGCGCGAGCTCGCTTCCTTCGAAACGGCCACGCGGTCGCGCCTTAGCCTGGACACCATAAAGAGGCTCAACACCGACCTGCGATCGCTCGACCGCCAGGTCGCCGACCAGCAGCGTGTTGTCGACGACCTCGACCTCGAGGTGCGCGACGCCGCCCTCAACGCGAGCCAATCCAGTAGCCTGGCTGAGAGCGACGACGAGGAAGATCAGGGGGGGCAGCATCAGCAGCCGCCGCAGCAGCAGACGGAAGGAGAACGACAAGAAGGGGAGGATGAGGATGAAGAGGAACTAGGGGATGTTGGCAACGGTCACGCTGCCAAGCGCCGCGCCAGCAAGGCGCCGCGCGAAGACACCAAGTCCGCCTCACCCGAGGACCGCCTGCGCGCCGAGCGCGGCAAGCTCGCCGGCCTCCGCGACAGCGCGCGCCTGCGGGAGCTCGTTGACCGTATCTTGGACGAGCGCGCCAAGCTCGTCTCGCAAGCGCGCACGCATTTCCCGGAGCTTTTGCACGACGGCGGCTGGGTCAATGTGGTGGACGAGATCTGCAACCACGAGCACTTGCGCGCGCTCGACTGGGAGCCCGTGCGCGACAAGCTGCCCATCTCGTTGCGCGTCCCGGTGCGTGACTGCGACATTTGCGGCGAATGCACGCCGCTTGCCGACGGCATCCGGTGCCAGCAGAACCACTTCATGTGCAAGAACTGCTTGGAGCAGCATGTGCGCGTGGTGTCCGAGGCCGACAGCGCCCTGCGCGTGCGCGACGCCAAGGGCAAGCTGCCCTGCTACGACCCGACCTGCACGGCCCCGCCGCTCGAGCCCCGCGACGCGCTCAAGCTCGTATCCGAGGAGACCTTTGACACCTTTTTGGGCGCTGTCAAGCGCAGCGTCGAGGCCGACGTCGTCACCACCATGCAGTCCGAGCTGGAGCGGAAGCGCAAGCACATGGAGGAGGAGTTGCAGCGTACCGGCTCGCACAACATGAAGGTCGAGAAGCACTTCCAGTACATCGTCGACGACATTCTCACACTCAAGTGCCCGCAGGGGGGGCACGCCTTTGGCGAGTTCACTGGCTGCTTCGCGCTCACTTGTGAGCGCTGCCGCCCCAAGAGCACCTTTTGCGGCTGGTGCCTCACAGACACGGGTGCCGACGCGCATGCACACGTCGCCTACTGCGCCGCCAACCTGAACCGCAACCGCTCGCAGGCGGCGCGCTATGCGGCAGGCGGCGCGGGCCAGGGCCCACCCAATGGCTACTATGGAACGCCCGAAATGTTCCATGAGGCCCAGGCCCGCCGCCGCAAGCGTCTGCTGGAGAACTATTGGAAGGACCACGTTCGCGCGGACCCGCCCGTCGTTCAAAATGACCTACGCAAGCGGCTCACGCCTAGCCTCATCGGCGACCTCGGCAAGGTCAATCTGCCCGTCGCTCGCGTGCCCAAGGCGGCCCGCATCGAAGCTTCCTCTTCCTCTTCTTCTTCCTCCTCGGGTGCTGCAAGCGGTGCGGCGGCATCCGTGCCTCGCATGATGCTTCAGCAGAGCGTCATTGACCTAGGCTAGCTCCAATCAGCTCTGGAGCTACCGAGCGAGTGAGTTAGTTAGTGGGCGAGTGAGCCAGCGGGCCCTGGCTGGAAGTTTGTTGTGCAGTTCGCAAGCCGCGCGCGTCGGGTGATCTGGCGCGTGCTCGGTCTGCATCTGCTCCCTGTACGAGTAGTCTACCTCTATCATATTTGCTCTTGTGAGCATGTTCGCGGCCATGATTTTCGTAGATTGTAGGTGGGCCGAATCTACGGATGCGGAAGTGTGGCGACAGGTTTTTAAAGTCGTCTCTGTGTTGGGCTGGCAGCATCTTACACGGTGGAGTGCTCGTTGCAGACTTGATCCAAGTTGGTGGCTTTCCGATCGTCCCTACTGCGACGTGGACCAAGCTAATTACGCGAGCAACCTCCTCGCCCGGACTCGGATTGCATACGGTGTCACCTTGATCCTGTTCACCACGGTGATGGCGTCAAGCATCGATGCTTTCGCAACGGCCGTTGTTGGCATCTGCTCTCTGACGTTGCTTTGTCTACTACAAGCAGCACCCACCCTCCCACCGATGTCGATCCCGCGATACACATTGTGTGCCCTGCTACTTTCGCACCCTTCAGTACGATATAGAAGGTGCGAGTAGTGCGAGAGACGACTGTAGTTGGTACTTTCTTTTGTGTGTGTTGGAAATGTTGCTTCCCTGCCTGACTACACCTCTGTCACTCTTGTAAAATGGAATCAGCAAAGGCTCGGAGAAGGAAAGCGACTTGCAGGTCCATGCAAACAAACTCTCTATTTCTTATTTGCACCGACATCATGCACACAGTGGTCATCGATCGAGGCGGGCGGCAAACAAATACCACGCGGCTTGCTTAGGCAGTCGTAGTTTTGTTCCCGCCGTCGGCGCCACGCGTTTCGAGCACCTGGCGGTCAATGTCCATGACTTGCACGATGCCAGACCCTCGCTTGTTCACCGGGACCGGTGGCGGGACGGCGGCCGCCGCAGGCGGAGGCGTGGCGTTCTCCTGCTCCTCCTGCTCCTCCTCGTGGACCTCCTCGAAGTCGCTCTCGTAGTGCTCGTGGTCGTGCTCCTCCTCATCCTCGTCATCCTCATGGTTGTTGTTGCTGTCAGAGTACTCGTCGCGACCGGCACCCTCTTCGTCCGAGGCGCCCGAGCGGATGGTGTGGTCCGAGTTGGTGCGCATCGGCCCACTCTTGGCCGAGGAGAGGCCGTCCTCCTCCTCGACGGCGCTGAGGTCGCCATCGTTCGGCTCACTCACGTCGAAGCCACGTGTCGCGGCGCTGGGGCCCTTCATGTGAATGGGCGTTACGGGCGCCTCGAGCGGTAGCGTGTTCTTGTAAGAGACCATGCTAATGTCCTTGAGGTCCTCCTTCTCTTTCTCGGGCAGGACAAAGTGCGGCTTGGCCTGTGCCGGCTTGCGTTCCATGGAGAGCTGCTTGCCGATGTTCTTGAGGAAGACCTGCTTGCCGCGCGGCGCGTTACGCGCATAGTGCTTGGCGCTCTGCGAGCGGGCCAGTCCGGGCCGCGGTGCACCCGAGCCTGAGCCCTTGGAGGCGCCGGACCCTTGCGCGAGGCTGGCGACCGTATCGTAGCCGGCGGCGTGCTGCGTCGCGAGGCCGCCCTCAATGATCCACTGGTTCTGGCGCTTCTCGAAGCCGTCAATGTCCTCGGGCAGGTGCTGTTCGAGCTTGTCTTCGAAGCGCTCTGTGGAGACGCGCTGCAGCGACTTGACGAACTCCTTCTGGAAGTGCACGGCGCAGGCGAGCTCGTGCACCACGACCAGCGAGCGCTCGTCGCGCATGCGCCGGAAGAGGTCGTGAAGGAACTCGTTGTTCTCCTCGAAGCGCGCCTGCGTGGCCGAAAGCTTGACGAAGTTCTTGTGGGCCTCCTTCATCTTGTTGCCCTTGCTGCCATCTGGCGTGGCGAGCGACTTGGCGCGCCGCCTGTAGACGTCAAAGTCGATCTTGTCCGCGGCGCGCTCATGCATCTTCTCCTTGGCCGCGTTGTTCAGGGTGAAGGTCACGTCGCGCAGCGGCGAGAGCACCTGAGAGCTCCACTTGTCCATGAGGTTGCTGCAGATGCTGCTCATCTCGTCCTGCGTGCCCTGGAAGCACGCATGCACCTCCTGCAGCTGCTCCCGCGCCGGGCACTCGGTGTCCTTGCCGGTCTCCAGGAAGTTGCCCATCTCCTTGGCAAGCGCCTCGCCGCACCGTTGCCACTTCTCGATTGCCTCCACGTAAAGCTGGAATTTGCTCAGGAGCAGGAGCAGCTGCTTCTGCGAGTCCGCAAAGTCCGCCTGCAGCTTGTTGAACTCCTCGTCGTCTGGCGTCTCCTCGCTTGCGCCGAGCTTCTGCAGCAGCTTCTCGGTGGCGCGCCGCTTCGTCTTTTTCAACGTGCCCACGACGCCCTTGTTCCCGTTCGGATTCGCGTTCACCGTCGCGGCGCCGCCGCCCAGCGTGCCCATGGGTGGCATCGGGCCCGCCGCGCCGCCGGCCGCGTCATTCATCTTGCCTGCCTCCTCGCCTGCTTGCCTGCCTGCCTGCCTGCCTGCCTGCCTGCCTGCCTGCCTGCCTGCTTGCCGAGCTCGACCTTGCCGCTTTGGCACTCGTCCGTGCTCGTGCGGCCTCCGAGACGACACCCGAACTTTGTCGATGCCGCGGATGATGCTACCGCTGCTGGCTGGCTAGCCTTCTTCTGTCCACCTTGTCTGCCTGCTCAGCTGCGGCGAGCGGCGTTTTTGCACCCCACTTGGAGGCACGTGCGCGCGAGCAGGCGGTCAGACCGGCGCGGCGACCAAAAACCGAGGCAGACAGTGGTAGACAGCGGAGCGACGAGATCAATCGATCATCAGGCTGCAGTGCCCAGCGTCAGCCATACTTGCTTTCTTTGGAAACGACCTTGGACCGCACCGAGACGGTCATCGAACGACCCTGATGCATGTCAAGCAAGTTGTGCGCCCAGAGGCGGTCAGGGACCGCCGTGTCCAGTCCCGCTTCGGGTGACGGGAGTCAGTCCCCTTGGTTGCGAGATGAGGAATTGAGGATCGATTGGTATCGTTTGTGGCGGGTTTCGGCTGTGAGCGAACGAGACCAAGACCTGCTCATGGACTGAGGAGGGAATTTGCGATCGTTGCCCGTGCGCGCGGCCCGGAGTAAGTTAGGTTCGCTGGAATCGCTGCGCGGCATTCGACCGTGACGCGGGAGAAAGGCTTGAGGCAAGCGACGCTGCGCAACGGCCGTCCGCGCGATGCAGTGGCGCGCGTCGGCGAAGTGTGCGTAGCCTGAGCGCATCGGCGAAGTGTGCGTAGTATACGCATAGGGCGCGCTGGGCGGGCAGCAGCCGCTGCCCAGCGCCGAGCTTACCGAGCCGAGCTCAGTCTCAGGGAAGCGGCGCAAGACCACGCGCCGGTCCGCCTTGGGCGTCTTGGTGATGCGCTCGAAGAGGCCGTCCTCGGCGACCGGCTCGAGCTTCTCGGAGCGAAAGAATCTACTCGATATCGATGGCGGTCCTTCACTCACGACAAAGCCGCCCGCTTCCAAGCGCTATCTGTCATCAGCAGCCACAGAATCCCAGCACCGGCTAGCTAGCTAGCTAGTTTTGTCGCTGATCGGAACAGCTAGCAAGACATGCGACGGAATTTTGTTAGAAAGAAGATTGTCAAGAGCGGATGGCGGCGAGAAGACCATTTCATCTGAGAGATGTTCGTGCGCGCCCGCTGACGGCGGTGTGGGCTCAGGTGACCGCGAGAACCACTTCTGGGCCAGTTGTTTCGCAGTTGTTTCAGAATTGCTGTTGTTACCCGCATTGATCTGCTGGAAATCTCGGGCCCATGCCGCGCTGCACAGAGAGAGAAGCGGTGTGTTCATCAGAGGAATTTGGCTTCGTTCGGAAGGAGCACATTGAAGGCGAGTACGAGCAAAGCCGGAAAGGCCACAAAGAGACAAAACGCCGCAGCCAGGAGCAGGAGCAGCGCTGCCGGCACGGGCAGGAGCCTGGCGAGCGGAAGTGCCTCAAGCTGCGCGGTGTCAAAGCGATGTGGTGCAGTGGCAGCCTGCTGGATGATGAAGGCATTAAGCGGCGCCTCTGACGTTGGGCTGTCCGAGAGCTGCGCACGTGCGGTAATCACGCCGTTGACGAGCGGCGCGGCGAGGAGCGCCTCTGGCGTGCCATAGGGTACGCCGCGCACGGAGCTGACCGCGCCGGTCCAGGACAGGCGCGTGGCGAGCGCGAGGAGCGGCGCGAAGAAGGGATCCGGCATGGTCAGCAGCCAACGCGAGTAGCGCAGGCCGAGACCGAGCGGGGAGCCGGAGAAGTCGATGTTGGAGCGTTCGGCACGCGGGATTGTGGCCGCGGCCTCGTCAAGGAGCGTGAGCATGACGCGGCGGTGCAGGCCGCCGTCTGCGCAGAGCTGCTCGTAGAGCGAAAGCGGGCGCGCGGTGGCGTCGAAGGCGAGCGCCGCGTACGCCTCGTAGAGGCGCACCATGAGGGCCCCAAAAAGCCAGTTGTTCTGATACTTGCGGTCGCGGTACCAGACGCGGATGCCAGCGGCCTCGAAGGCTTGCAGCTGCACGTAGAGGTGGCTAAACTCCTTGGGGAGACGCGCGAGCAGCAGGCTGCCTAGGCTGGCGGCGCAGACGGCACCGTCACCTTGGCGGAAGGCGGCCGTGTACATGGGCGCGCCCAAGAGCAGGAGCAGAGGCGGCTTTTCCTTTCCGCTTGCTTTCCTGACGGTGGGCGCGTCCAGGCCGACCTCGCCCTCGGCGTAGGCGGATCTTGCATCCACGTTAAAGTCGCGTTCGGCGGCGTGAATGTGATCCAAGGCGGCGTGCAGACAAATGACGACGCAGCCGGGCTGCGCGTGCTTGCGGGTCCAGGCAAGCCAGCCCTCCACCTCCCAGGCGCAGGGCATGAGCACGATGGGCCAGCACGACTCGATCCACTTTGGCGGCTTGCCGTTGGCGGGCTTGAGCAGCGCATCGGCCTCCACCACGTCCAGCAGGCCCGGCCTCGTCAGTCGGAAGCCTTCGATGGAGGGCGCCGCGTGCGCTGCGTCGGCGTCCTCGCGCCGTTGCCTGCGCAGTCGCGCAGCCAGTTCGCCTGCGACCACCACGCGCACGGTCGAGACGATTTGCTCGCCGCCCTTGCTCTCCGGCACCTCGCGCCGCTCCGTCGCGCGGCACAGCGCCAGCGCGTAGTGCAGGCCGGTGGCGTGCTCGCCGGCCACGACGAGGAAGTCCATGGCGCTCGCGAGCGCGCGGGCCACGCTCGCGCAGGCGCACGCTCGCACAGGCGAGACGTGAGCTGGCAGCCGCCACGAGTCGTGGAGGTCTGCGACAGGTCTGCTGCCAGGCTGCTCGGCTGCTGCGCTGCGCCCTGATGACTCTGACGACAACGACAACGTGAGTGAGTCAGGCTGCCACGTGCAACGCAACGCGCTGCCGGCAGAGCCCGAACCCCGCTCTGCCGTGCCCGCCCGCGCCGCGCGGCGCATCCGGAGTCGGAGTCGACGGCTTGGGCGGGCCGGGCGCGTCCCCCCCGCTACCGCGCGCCGCCGCCCCGCGCTCGCGGCGCCGGACGGGCAGGACCTTGGCGGCGGCCGCGATGGACGCGGCCAAGGCGGACCAGGACCAGGACCAGGACCAGGACGTCGTCGTGCAGGCCGCGACGCGGCAGGGCGAGCGGCCGGGCGACGAGCGAGGACAGCAGCAGCAGCAGCAGCAGCAGCTGTGGGAAGAGGAAGTGGAGGAGGACGAGGAGGATGGGGCGGGTGAGCAGCAGCCGCAGGTGCAGCAGACCACCGAGTCGGGCTTCGTGCACGCGGTGAAGCGCATGCAGTTCCTGAACCGAGAGGTGAGCGTGGTTCTGCAGAACGAGAACGGGCCGTGCCCCTTGGTCGCCTTGGTGAATGTGCTCTTGCTGCGCGGCACTCTGCGTATGCACCCGGACCGGTCGTCGATCGGCAGCGAGGACCTGATTGCGATGGTGGCCAACTACCTGGTGGAGCAGAACAGCGCAACGCCGGACGCCAACATGGAGCACACGCTGCAGGCAGTGATCCAGCGGCTGCCAACACTGCAGTACGGGTTGGACGTGAATGTGCGTTTTGACGCGGTGGATGCCTTTGAGTTCGACGACCGCATCGCGGTCTTTGACCTGGTGGGCGTCAGCCTCTTCCACGGTTGGGTGGTGGACGTGCAGGACGAGGAGAACTTTACAGTCCTGGGCGGGCTTTCGTACAATCAGGCCACAGACCGTATCGTGGCGGCGCGCGAGGCCGAGGAGGGCGGCAAGGCGTCGGCGCAGGACCCTGACGCGGACACGGATCTTGTACGGCTCTTGCACGAGTCGGAGGTGATCCAGCGCTTTCTGCGCGAGACAGCCTCGCAGTTCACCTTCTCGGCGCTGACGCAGCTGCACGACAAGATCAAGGAGCGCGAGCTGTGCGTCTTCTTTCGTAACAACCACTTCTCCACGCTCTTTCGCATGGACGGCCTCTTGTATCTGCTCGTGACGGATCTCGGCTACCGCGACAATGGCGTCATCGGTTGGGAGCTCCTGAATGCGGTGGATGGCGACACGGACTTCGTCTCGCCCACCTTTGGCCGGCCCGACGAGTACGTGCACCCGAACGACCTGGGCCACACGCTGCAGGACCAGCGCGGCCAGCCCAGCAAGCCGGGCGCCACCATCGACCCGGATGCAGAGCTCGCACGTCAAATTGCTGAGCAGGAGGCTCACCAGGCAGCACAGCAGCAGGAGGGCGCACGTCGTCCCTCCCGAGCGCCGGCGAGCCCTCCACAGCAGGCGCGTCCCAAGAAGTCGGGTGGCTCCGATTGTCGCCTCATGTAAATTCACCACGAAAAGCAAGGGGAGGTACCCGTACGAAGGTGTCTCCTCACTGGCGTCAGTGCGTAGCGACGATTTCTTTCCTCCCTTTCCTCATGATCAAGCTGACCAAGCAAGCATCTCGTGTCTGTAAAAAAAGAACTTGAGCCTTGTGCAGGTGGGGAGCAACGATCCATGCATTTCATACATGGCGCTTGCAGGAACACTTCTTCTTCTTCTTCTTTGTCTTTGTCTTCGTCACTGCCGTCATGGTAGATGTCTTCTCAAGCAGGGGTACCGCGCTCGCAGCCCCGTGTCAAGCAAGCAAGCAAGCAAGCAAGCAAGCATGCAAGCAAGCATGCAAGCAAGCATGCAAGCAAGCATGCAAGCAAGCATGCAAGCAAGCATGCAAGCAAGCATGCAAGCAAGCATGCAAGCAAGCATGCAAGCAAGCATGCATAGAGACATTCCCTTTCCCGCCCCTCCCCTCCCCCCGATGTGCGACTGACTGCTCGCTCTCACTTGGTGTTTCGCCTGGGGATCAAATCGCTCCGTAAATGTTGTAAAACTATCGCGTGAACGAGTTGACTGGCAGTGTCTCCCTGCTAGGCTATCAGACGGAGAGGCCCAGGGCGACGCAGACGCTCTCGTAGACCTCGCACTCGATCTGCGCGATGGCGGCCTCCTGGGAGCCCTCGGCGGCGGCGTCGAGCTTCTTCTTGGACTCGGCGTACAGCTTTTGTGCGGTAGGGCCGTCGAGGTCCTCGAGCGCGGCGAGCTCCGCCGCGGCGATGTCGAGGCTGGAGTCCGGGTGCACGGCGGCAATGCCGGTGGACAGGAAGTAGTTGGTGGGCGCGTCGCCCTCCTTCTTGAAGATCTGCACGAGGCCGGGCTTGAGCTCGGACAGCAGCGGCGCGTGGTCCGCGGCCACACCGAACTCGCCGGTCATGCCCGGCACGTTCACGAGGAACGCCGGCTCGTCGTTAAGCACCGGCCGCGTTGCCGACGCCAGCGTCACCTTGACCGAGGTGCTCGCGGCCTCGGCGGGCTCCGCCATCATGCGCAGCGCCGCCGACCCGTGCAGCGCGCGCCGCGCGCCGCGCGCCGCCGCCGCCATCGCCCCGCGCGCCAGCATCCTCCCGCCCGTCCGCTCTGCTCTCCGCTCCGCTGCCGCTCTGCCGCGCCGCTCTGCCGCGCGCGCGAGATCCTCCTCTCCCGCCCGCCCTCGCCCTCCCCGCGCGCCGCCTCCAGCCGTGGCAGCCACGCCGCCCCGCTTAAGGCGGCCCCGCCGAGCGCGCCCCGCCTCCGCCCGCCCTCCCCGCCGCCCCGCCTGCCTCCGCCCCAGTCGGCCCGTAAGGCGGCGCCGCCTGGCCACCCAGCAGCGCGCCGCCGCGCAGCAGCGGGTTCGCCGTCGGATCCGGGGTTGCGCAGGTTCGGGTTCAGCCTGTTCACGGTCGTGTCAGTCATCATGATCATCAGCAGGTTCAGGTTCGTGGCCAGCTTGCTGAGAGTTGCAATGCGGGCGGCGACGGGGCGGGCGGCAGTCTTAAGGCCGCAGGCGGCCGTAGCCTGGGGCCAAGGCGCCTCTTCAGCGGCGTCGGGCCGGGCGAGTTGGTTGGCGGTGGGGGCGGGGACGGGACCGCAGTGGTGATGGCACTGCCTGACGCCGGCGGATCCGGCTGGCGCACGGCGATGATGGTAAGCTCAGCCACTGACGGCCAGCTCGGTCGACTCGGACTCGCCAGCCTGACTGGGTTTCCTTTACTTTTAAAACCGTAAAAGATGGTGACGCGCTGCAGCCTATCAACAATGGCGTCCCATCCTGACCCCGAGCCAGACAGCCCAAGCTGCAGCTGTTCTTGGTCACCAAGAGCTTGCTCTAAAGCAAGCTAAACAAGTCCAAAGCGCTAGCTCTTCGAAGAGCTCGGTTTGCAGCGGCACACTCCAGCCCCGCTCCGCCCCGCCCCGCCCCGCTCCGCTACGCACCGCTACTCACCGCTCCGCTCAGGCTGGCCTCCGCTGGCCGCTCCGCCCGCCACGCTCTGCCCTCGACGGCCGGGCGTATGTATCGTGGTCTCATGACTCTCATCTCCTCGCCTCGCCGGACCAACTTGAAGGAGCGCGTGTCCGAGTCCCAGCAGCGCGGGCCGGGTTCGCCGTCGCGTGGTGTAATGGTCTTCACCGTCGGCGTGGAGGCGGCCGCTGTCAACGGGTGCGACGCGGACTTGGCCGTGGCCGAGCCGGGCGCGCCCGCCGGCAGAGCGCGATCGCGGGCGGCGCGGGGCGAGCGGGCCGCGGGCGGGCGGGCGGGCGAGCGAGCAGGCGAGCAGGCGAGCAGGCGAGCAGGCGAGCGAGCGCAAGGCAAGGCGGGCGCTCGCCTCGCCATGAGCGCGACGCCAGCACCGCGCGCGACGGCGTGGCCGGCGCTCGCGGACGAGGCGGCGGCGGCGGCGGAAAGCGGCGCGGCGGCGCGGTGGACGCCCATGGTAGGCGCCATGGTGGTGGCGAGCTTCGTGGCCGGGTACAAGGTGTGCCGGATCGTGGACACGCTGCGCGAGTGGCACGGGCGGCGCAGGCGAGCCGCACAGGAAGCCGAGGCGACGACGGCCACAACGCGCGGGCGCGACGCCACGCGCAAGCCGCGGCGGCGCGCGCGGCGTAGCGGGGCCGCGCCGCTGCAGTCCCGGCTGTCGCAGGAGTCTGAGAGCACGGACGCCGAGACCGAGGAGGCCGCGGAGGAGGCCGCCGAGGCGGGCGCGCCGAAGCGTACCCGCGAGCAGCGCGCAGAGGAGAACGAGTTCGTGCTGCTGGAGGACGAGGACGCGAGCCCCGGCGATGACAACGAGGAGGCCGGTGAGCTTTACTCGGCGTCGCAGCGGCTAAAGCGCGAGCCGCCCGTGACGCACTGCGCGGTGGTGGAGGGCGCGCTGGACTTGCTTGCGCTCGTGGACAAGGTGCGCAGCCCATTTGCCGGCGCCATTGTGACCTTCTCCGGCACGACGCGCAATTCGTTCGAGGACAAGGTTGTGACCCAGCTCGAGTACCACGCCTACGAGAGCATGGCCACCAAGGAGCTGGCCAAGGTGTGTGAGCAGGCACGCGAGCGTTGGCCCGACGTGGTGCACATTGCCATCGAGCACAAGATCGGCGATAGCCCCGTGCAGGACACGAGCGTAATCATCGCGGTCTCCTCGGCGCACCGCGCCGCGGCAATTGAGGCCTGCCACTTCGCCATTGACACGCTCAAGGCGCGCGTCCCGATCTGGAAAAAGGAAAAGTACCTCGGCCGCCACAACGAGGCGCAGTGGAAGGCCAACAAGGAGTTCGAGCCTGTCGCGCTGGCGAGGGAGGTGAAATAGTCGCAGCTCGAGCCTGAGGGCGGGCGAGACGGGCGCACTCTGGGCAGCTAGCTGCTCTAGCTAGCTAGCTAGCAAGCTAGCAGGCCGCCCGAGCTGCGCTGCTGGCTGCTCTGGTTGCTCAGCTGGGCCACCTGGGTAAGGCAACCCTGATTGCCGAGGCAACGCACAGGCTGCAGTGCAAGATCTGGTCGGCCATGCGTTTGCCAAACGAGCCACTGCCCTGCCAGTGCAGTGTGGCCTGGGCACTGGCGGCTGACCGCTCTGGCCGGCAAGCTCAACCTTCGCCGCCGCTGCATGTGCATAAGGAATTCCGCGGTGTTGTTGTGTGTGAGTGTGTTCCCAGAAAATTTGGCGGTCCGTTTGATCGATTTGAGCGAGGCCAAGCCTCATTTCAGCAGGCCAATCGGTCGCGCTTGCTCGGCCTCCTTGTGCACGGCTCAGGCTATGCTTCTCTCTCTCTTCTCTAGCTCGCTCGCTCTCTCGCAACGCGCGTCTGCTGGCCGTTCAGGCGTTACTACGTCTCGAAGCATGCGTCTTGCAGTCTGCCTGCAGCAGCCAGAGGCAGTACCTTTCAGGCACCCACCACTCCCGGCACTCGGCACCCCGCCACCGCTGATCGCAAGCGGGGGCACCCGTCCACCATGCCCAGCTTGGCGGTATTCGTACGCTTGTGATGGCGGCGCCAGGCGGCGCCAGGCACCGTCCCGCTCGCCAGCGCCATCGGCATCGTTGCGATGAGCGCGAGGCTGACGCAGGCCCCCGACGCCTGGCTGCAGATTGTAGGATCCTCTCCTGTCCCAGTCACCCTGGTCGCCTCGCGGGCTGGCCGGCTGGCTGGCCGGCGGGCCCAGTCGTGCGCAGCCCGGCAGTGCAGCCTGAGAAAGCGATTTCCGAGGAAGCCCCGCTCCAGAGCTCGCCAGGCCGATGCAATCTTCGCCTTCTCCTGGGACTTTGGCGTTCCAGCAGGCGGCGAGCACGGTAGCCTCGCTCGCTGCAGCCACCGCCGCCCGGTCGAGCGCGAGGTTGCCGCCGCGGACAACGCACGATCTGCCGCTTCGAGCAGCCTGCCAAAAGCCTCCACACCTGCGAGCCCACTGCGGTCCTGCTCACAACCCCGGCAAGACGTACACTTTGGCTCCACCAACTGACGTGACGGTATCACGACACCACCGTTTCCTTACTTACTGTTAGTCCGAACGTGATTTACGAATTTTGCGGCCAGCCAGCGGGCTCAGGGCCCTCGGACTGGCGAGAACTTGAACGGTTGAACCATCACGGATGGTGTCGTCTTGGGGGCCTGGATGCTCACAGTTTCTGTTTCCGTTTCCGAATCCGCCTCGCCCGTTGCTTTGTTTTTCTTTTTTTGCTTGCTTTGCTTGCTTGTTTCTCTCTGTTGCTTGCTACTTTGCTTGCCGCCATGCGCGCGGGCCTGCCTACCTACGTCCGTCGGGCTCGTGAGTGCAGAGATTTAGATCGACCAGCGATCGATCCATTCATCGATCAATCCAAGTCTTAGGGGATACCACGATACAGAGCGCTGGCACGGCGGTCGACAGCCTACCCGAGCAGACATCCCTTCCCGTCCCCCCGCCTCCCTCCCCGGCCTGGACATTGGGCGGCCCGGCCGTCGAGCGGCCGCCGGGGCTGGTTGCTTGCTCCCTACGAGCGAGTCCTCGCCCAAGGCCGCTGGCTCATGGCGACGAAGTTCGCCAGGCATGACCGGACGCCATGCCATGCTATGCCATGGCGCCTCGCCGGTGCCAATCCAAGCCTCGCTCCCGGGACCGCCGACTCGGCCTTCGCGCGCGCGCGCGCGCGCGCGCTCGGAGCCTCGGAGCTGACCGGCGACCAACCACAGCAACGGCGACTGGCATGACGGCGACTGGCACAACCCGGACGGCGCGGGCGACAGGCCGGCGCTCCGCGTGGCGACGCCCGGCCACGGCAAGCGCAAGAGCGTGGCGACCCTGGGCGAGTGGACTCTCGGCACGCTGGCACGGATGGCGTGACACGAAGCGAAACGGCGGCCACGGACAGGCCGGGCGTGCCACGACGGAGAAAGACAAAAGGGTTAAAACGCAGCGCCGCCTGCCTGCTGCGTCAATCGCCTGGCCGGCGCGTCTCTGCGAAAGCGCCGACAGTGGTGGTGGCGAGCTTGATTTCGAAGCGCGCTGGCGCGGCTTTCTCCTTCGGAGGTTCGTTGCGCGCGGACGGTGTCCGACGTCTTAGGGTTACGGAACGTGCATAGCACCCCTTTCCCACACGAGATGTAGTAATGCTCTAGCACTACGCTAACAGCGGGGGAGGGGCAGAGGACGACCTCAGGAAGGTTCCAGGTACGAGTGAGTAGGCCCGACCGGTCGAGCCCATCTCTCCCCGCAGAGGCCCCAATGGAAACCCGCAGCTAGGGACCCGCCCCGCGCACGGTCCGGGCCCCGGCCGGACCCAAGCCGTGGGTGGCCTTACGGGGCCTCTTGCTTTTGCCCGGTCTGACGCACGGCAGCGGCGCGCGCGCGCGCGCGCGCGTGAATTAGCCAGCCAGCCAGCCAGCGGCCAGCCCCCCTGCCCCAGCCCCCCTGCCGGCCGGCCGGCCAAACAAGGTGGTTGGTTAGTTGGCTGTCTGGCAAGCGCGTCTGGGCAACTCAGCAGTTAGCTCTAGCTAGCGACTGAAAGGCTCCAGCGATGGACAGGCTCCGTGCCGGTCGGGTAGTCAGCCGCCCTGAGGTGGCATGTTCCGCCCATCGCCGGGGACAGCGCGCTGGCCAACCGCGCTGGCCAACCGCACAAAGTTGAAGGTGAAGGCCGTGCAGTTGGCACGGACTTTAGCCGTAGCCGCGTACGGCGCCTGGCGAGCCTGAGCAGCTGCTCGGCTTGGCTGGCGAGGCAGTGGATTTCGTAGGGCAACGCGCGAGACGCCGTCGCCTCGTCCATGTCGACGTCGCCGTCGCAGAATTTGGCCTTCCTTACCTGCCGGTGAGTGGTTGCCCGCGCGCGCGCGGTGACGCTCCGAGACCGCGGCCTGGCAGCTAGTAGCTCACTTGTGCAGACTGCTAGCCGAATAATGCTGCGGCCGGCCAGGTTGCGGCCGGCCAGCCGCCGATTAAGATTTTCGGCTCGAGGATCGCGCTTCTCTTGCACATGGCTGGCGGCAAAGGACGGGAGTCGCCCGGCCGGCGGTGCAGCCGGCCGGGGTTTTCATGAGCCAGTTACGAAACACGCTTGGTTGGAGCTCGGGCGCCGACGGAGCTTTGCTTTGCAAAAGAATTTGCCACCCCGCAGTTGGTATGTGCGCCTACGCGCTGCGGCGCAGGCTGTGCACAGGTAGAAAGAAGCGTCTCGGTACGAGGCTCGAGCTGTGCGAGTTCGTTAGTCGGCGCTTGGCGGCCGGGGCCGCGCGCTGAGCGAACGGCTGGTGGCATGATGGCGGCACCGCCGCTGTCGGGTCAGCCGGCATGACCGCCCGACAGACAGCCCTCTACAAAGTTAGTGCATTGTATTCTTGTGCGCGTGTGCCTCTCTGCGCTTCGGCGAGTGTCCGTCTGTCTGTGAGGGTGTACACCCGGTCCCAGTGCGGCGGGGTAGGCTGGCGTCAGCACTGCACTGGTCACGGTGGCTGGACCGGACCAGACGGCCGCACGGCGTGGCGAGGCCTGACGGGCGTGTATCTTGGCTTTCTTCGGAACTTGCCGCCACCGCCTTGGTTACAAGACCGCTGGCGCGCGGTTGGCCTTGGTTGGCGTCTGGGCTGGTCGTGGGCTGCGAGCAAGCGAGCGAGCGATCGTCGGAGACTCGGAGCCTCTTCCGCGAACCAAGCACAGAAGCGAGGCATGCGTTGACTCTGAAGCCGCGCGGCCAACAGACACGGGTGAGGCGAAGCTGGGCCTCTGGCCGCTGCCCTAGCCGGACACCCTGGTTGGTACTTTGTACAATGACACATGCGTTGCAGCAAAGCGGAGGCAAGCAGGCGAACAGCGGCGGCCCGGCTGCAGCTACAGTGGCGGCGAGGTTTGGGCGGCGCCGCGGCTTCCGACGAAGCGCGGCGGCAAGTTGAGGGACCGCCCGAGGCGGAGCCCCCCACAGGGGGCTCCGAGGAAGCCACAGGGAACCGCCGGGCACAAGCTGCGGTGGCAGTGGGGCCTTGTCCTCGTCCTACTTCCTGCTGCCTCCAAGCACCCTGCTCGCGCACGCGCCGGCTGGCACGACGGCGCGACGGCGACATCGCCGCCCGCGCATGCTGCCCCTGGTCTCCCGCGCGCGGTGCAGCCGCCGGCAGGCACGCCGCGTGCGCGTGCGTGCGTGCCGCGCCAGGCTTGGCTTGGCGCGGCGCGGCGCGGCGCCGCGCTTGGCGCGGCCTGCCTCCCAAGTCGCGCTCTGGGCTCGGCGGACGCCGCCCAGAACTCCCACCAAGCGATAGCGCGAAGTGCATGTGCACGTCATTTCCGCCAGCAGCGCGAGCATTTCAACCCAATCAAAGTCAGCAGCGCGCGAGGCCGCGCGCCCGGCAAGCGATGCTGGAGCCGCCGCCCGCCGCCGCCGCCGCCGCCGCACGCGCGCGCGCGGTCCCTCCCGGCCATCTGGCTGCCGCCGCGCGCGGCGCTGAGCCCTGCGCGAGGCCAGGCCGCCGCGGAGCAGGAGGGGGGGGCGGCCGGTGGTGAAAGGCAGACGAGGTAAGCACGTAGCAGGCGCCGGGCCGGACGGCGCCGGCCCGTCCCTTGCTTGTGCAGCGTCGGTCAGGCCCGAGCACGCTGCGAGAGCGCGCGCGCGGCAGCCAGCCAGGCCTGCGACCGCGAGACGACTGCAGCGGCTGAAGCGCGGCCAGGCTCGACTTGCAACCAATCGCGTCGGGCCGCGCCGCGCGTGGCGCGCGTGGCTGCGCCGAGCCGCGCCAAGCCGAGCCGAGCCGCGTTGAGTGCCGAGTTCTACGGTTCTTCGTCTCGCCAGCCTCGTCCGGAGCCTCCTCGGCCTCGCCTGCGCCAGGCAAAACCCAAACCAGAGCGCCCGACCGTCCGTGGCCTGGCCGACCTCACTCTACCTTCTTCTGCGTGCGAGGCGAGGCGAGGCGAGGCGAGGCGAGGCGAGGCGAGGCGAGGCGAGGCGAGACTCGACCCAGACCCGACCCGACTCGACTCGACAGCGGCCCGGCCCTCATTTCACTCGAGGCCAAGGGCGCAGTGAGGCGCGGCGCGGCGCGACTTCCGCACCGTCAGCAGCCTGCCCGCGGCGGTGGCGCCCGGCTCCCGCTTGCGACCGCGACCGTAGCTAGCGCGCGGCGCACTTTCTCTACCTGCAGATCAAACACACACAAACAAACAAAGCGCGGCGGAAAACACGGCAGGCAGCGGCGAGAGCAACGCGCGCGCACGCTCTTCGTACATCCATACCGACCGGAAACACCACACAGAACAGATTGATTGCCCAGGCCGCGACCGCCGCCGAGCGAGCGACTCGGAGCGAGCGAGCGAGCGAGCAAGGGCAGCGGCAGTCGCTCGCGCTGGCTGACTGTGGCGCGCCCGCCACCAGCCCGAGGCAAAACCGCAACGGGGGGCCTCAACGCGAGCGAGCTTCCTTCCTCTAACTTACCTGCTGTTAGCACGCGAGGGTGCTGCTGCGGCGCGGCGCCTGGAGCGACTCGAGCAGCAGCCTGGACGGCCGGCCGAAAGGAAGTAGGAAGCTAGTGAACTGGCGAGAGGAGGCAGGCAGGTAGCTTGAGCCTCCCGGCCCGCCGCCTCCCGCGTCAGCAACCAACCGCACCGCAGCAGCCTGCCGTCAGCCATCTCGCAAGCACGCGCAAGCATCCGTCCGAGTGCGAATTGCGACAGCAGCACCAAATGGCGCCTTCGACGCAAGCCCCGGCATCCAGGCAGCAGACCTGGACCTATCAGCAGCAGCAGCAGCAGCAGCAGCAGCAGTTCGCTAGCAGCGCCAGCGACTGCCTCGCCGAGTGGCACCAGCAGCAGCCAGCCATCTCCTGCGGCCTTGAGCAGAACGATCTGCTGCACGAGCATCAGCATCAGCATCAGCACCAGCACCAGCACGCGGGTGCCTCGCTGCCTCCGCCGCATCCCTTCGCGGACGCCTCCGACGCTGCCGCCGACATGAGCACCTTTGAGGTGGCGCCGCCGCGTCTGCCGCAGCACCATGACGCCGAGGATGATTTCATGAGCTGGCTGCAGGAGCTCGTCTCGGATGGCCCCCTTTTCGAGGACGAGAGCGGTAACCTCGTCAAGCATGAGCAGCACCACGTCCAGCCGCACCAGCACTACCAGTACCAGCACTACCAGTACAGCCAGCAGCACCAGCACCAGCACCAGCATCAGTACACGACGAGCGGCCTCAAGCGCGCCGCGCCGCTGCCCGAGGTCGAGCCGGCGCTCATCAAGTCCGAGCCCGCCGCGCTCTTGCCCAAGGTCCGCCGCACCGCCACGCATGAGGACGTGTACACGGAGGCGCCCACGCCTGTGGCGAGCCCTACTCCCAGCTGGTGCTCCTCGGACAACGGCAAGAAGCGCCCGCGCTCCAACGAGACCAAGTCCAACAAGCCACCCAAGGTCACTGCCATGAGCATCTTCATGAAGCACATCATCGTCTCGCCTTCTGGCATCGACGCCTCCGGCATTATCTCGCGCGCCTGCTTCGAGGACTGGCTTCAGTCCCGCGAGAAGATGCCGCTGCGCCCGGAGGAGTGCTACCGCAAGAGTCTGCTCTGCCACCTCACCTGCAGCGACGGCGGCTCCTGCCCTTTCGCCCCCGAGGTCGAGGCCGCCGTGCTCAAGCTCCTTCGCAAGACCGGCCAGATCTGGCCCGCCTTTCAGAACCGGGTGAATGCCGAGGGCCGTGTCATCAACATCGGCATCAAGGGCCTGCGCTGCCTCGGCTTCCACGAGCGCAAGCAGCAGCCTGATGAGGAGGCCGCCTCGCTCCCCGACGCCAAGGCGCGCCGCAAGTCAAAGGGCAGGAACAAGATGCGCACCAAGCGCTTCTCTGCCTTCCCTGAGATCTACGCCTGATTTCCCCCCCTCCTCGCGCAAGCACGAGTCTACGACCAACGCGTGCTGCTGCCTGGCTGATCGCCTGCCCGTGTCCCCCCCCCCGCTGTCTCTGATCCGATGCCTATGACCGTCCTGCTGTCGCTGTCCAATTTTGCTGGTCTGTAGTCTGTAGTAGTACCTATCCGTAAGAAGGCTATGCGTCCGTAAGAAGAATGAATGACGCCATGTCATGGTAGACATGATCATGTTGTCTTGTTGGTGGTCACCTAAGAAAAAGGCGAACGAGGCTTGGGAACGGCGCCCCAAAGGCGCCCCAAAGGCGCCAGCAAACGGGTTGTGGGCGGCCGCGATCAACTTGAGCTGAGATGCAGAGCACAGTGAGCCTTTTGTAACTTCCCAGTAGGCCTAGGAAAAAAAGGGAGCAAGAAGCATCGCAGCATCATTCACACAAGATTACATCTGCATCTTGACTTGGTCAGCATCATTTCAGCCTTTGCGACGCGCGTGATCTGTGACCGCTCGTACAGCCAAAATCATCTCATTCTTATTCTTCTTTCTGTTTTCTGAGCAGCTTGAATGAACACGGCGCACGTACGTACACGCGACAAGATACGAGACTTGACGAACAGCTGCGGCATCCCTCCCCCCTCCCTTCTCTCTCTTCCTTCTCGCTGTCAGTCTACAGCCACTCGATGGTGGCCGGGGGCTTGGAGGAGATGTCATAGCAGACGCGGTTGATGCCAGGCACCTCGTTGATGATGCGGTTGGAGATGGTGGCGAGCGTCTCGTGATCCATGTAGTACCAGTTGGCCGTCATAAAGTCGGTGGTAGTGACACAGCGCAGGGAGACGACGTTCTCGTAGGTGCGGCCGTCGCCCATGACGCCGACGGACTTGACCGGGAGCAGCACAACAAAGGCCTGGGCGATGTCATCGTAGATTCCGGCCTTGCGGATCTCGGAGATGGCAATGTCGTCGGCAAGGCGCAGCTTGTCGCAGAACTCCTTGGTGACCTCGCCGAGGATGCGAATGGCGAGGCCAGGGCCCGGGAACGGGTGGCGGAAGACGGACTCGTGCTCGAGGCCGAGCGCGAGACCGAGCTCGCGCACCTCGTCCTTGAAGAGCTCGCGCAGCGGCTCGATGAGCTTGAGGCTCATCTTCTCCGGAAGGCCGCCCACGTTGTGGTGCGACTTGATGGTGGCGCTCGGGCCCTTGTAGCTGATGGACTCGATCACGTCCGGATACAGCGTGCCCTGGAGCAGAAAGTCCACCGTGTGGCCCTCGGGCACCTCGCGCTTGATGCGCTCCGCCTCCTCCTGGAAGACGTCGATGAAGAGCGCGCCGATGGTCTTGCGCTTCACCTCCGGGTCCTCCACGCCGGCGAGCGCCGACAGAAAGCGGTCCGAGGCGTCCACCATGTGCAGGTCGATGCCCTCGCGGTTGCGCAGGCGGTCCAGCACGCGCTCCGCCTCGTTCAGGCGAAGGCAGCCGTTGTCCACCAGAATGGCGTGGAAGCGGTCGCCGATGGCGCGGTGCAGGAGCACGGCGCCCACCGAGGAGTCCACGCCGCCCGAGACCGCGCCGATCACGTGGCCCTCGGGGCCCACCTTCTCGCGCACCTCCTTGATGAACTCCTCCGCGATGTCCGTCATGTCCCAGTCCGTGGGCGCCTTGCAAATGTCCACAACGAAGTTGCGGATCATCTCCGACCCGTGCTTGGTGTGCGTCACCTCCGCGTGGAACTGCAGCCCGTAGAGCGGCGACCCGTCCTCCGGCCCGGCGATGGCCGCGCACGGGCAGTTATCCGTCTCCGCGATGCCCTTGAAGCCGGGCGGCAGCGCCGTCACCTTGTCGCCGTGGCTCATCCACACCACGTCGTCCTCGTCGTCAATGCCGTAGAACAGGTCGCCCGGGTTCTTGCCGTGCTCGCCCACCTTGCGAACCACCGCCTTGCCGTACTCGCGCTTCTCCGACGACTCCACCTTGCCACCGAAGTGGTGCACCATCTCGCACATGCCGTAGCAGATGCCCAGCACCGGGAGCTTGGTCTCCTCGATCCACTCCCAGAACCCGGGCGCCACGTGCGGCGCGTCCTCGGCGTACACGGACGCCGGGCCGCCCGACAGGATCACGCCCACCACGTGCGCGCTCTTGAGGATCTCCACATCCACCAGGCAGCTGTACAGTTCGCAGAACACATGCTGCTCGCGGATCCGCCTCGCAATCAGGTGGCTAAACTGGCTGCCAAAGTCCAGGATCGCAATCTGCTTGCGGTTGCTCGTCAGCTGGCCCGACAGCGCGCGCGCCTGCTTCACCGCCTCCGACACGCGCGCGCTCTCCTCCTCCACCGTCGCGCCCGCGCGCTCCGCGTCCATGCTGCCTGCCTGCCTGCCTGTCGCTGCCTGCCTGTCTGCCTGCCCGCCTTTTCAAACGCGCCGCCCGCGCCGCGCCCGCTCCGCCGCCGGCGAGCCGCAGCCGCCGGGCGCTCCGCTGCCGACCGCGCCGCGCCGCCGCACCGACCGCCGCCGTGCCACTGCCGCGCGCGGAGAGGGCTCTGCCGCCGCCGCGCCGCGCCGCCGCGCCGCCGCCGCCGCCGCCTGCCTTTCTTCTGCCAACCAGTGGCGCCGCGGCGCTCGGATCCGGGGCCAACGGGCGCCCGCGTCCGCTGCGCGCGCCGCGCGCCGTTGGCGCCTCCGCGCGCGGCGCCCGCGCCGCGCCGCCCGCACCGGACCCGGCCGCCGCGCCGCGCCGCTGCGCTCCGGCGCGCGCAAGTGGGGAATCCGCGCGCGCCACAGGCCGCGCCCGCCAATAGCCCACTTGCCGCGGGCTGGCTGGCGGTGGCGGGCCGTGAAGCTAGCGCTAGCTAGAGCGAGCGAGCGAGCTCGAGCATGAGCCCGAGGAGGACTCGGAGGAGAAGGGGAGGAGGAACCCCGAGAGCCGCGGCGACGACGAGGACGAGGACGTCTGCTCAGTGGCGGGGCACGCAAGGCCTCTCTCTGCCTGCGTGGCTCTTGCACCGGTGTCAGGCGAACCGAGGCTAGCCAAGGCGAGCCGAGGCGAGCGGGCGAGCAGCGTGCACCGTTCGCCCTGTCGAACCGAGGCTCGAGCTAGGCTAGGTGCGCTTGGATGCAGTGGTGGATGGACAACCTGAGAGAGAAAGGCGAACGACCGCCAGCAACAGCGAGCGGAAGGTGAAACGAATGCTTTGCGCATGGATCAGTGCCGGGCAGGGGGGAATGAAATCGGAGGTGGGACGGAGGCGCAGAGAGCACCGCCGACTGTTGCTGCTTTTTATAACGAGCGAGCGTGCGTCCGTGTCCAGGGCGTGCGAGTCCCCAGTTCGGACAGCGATCAGCAACTGACGAGGGCATCGCGAGCCACGAACCAACGGCCTCCACCAACCGGCCAACTGGCTGCGGGACGATGCCAGCAGCTTGGCGGTTGGCGGCTGCTTGCTTGCTTGCTTGCTGGCTTGGGTGGTAAGCATGTTGCACCGCCTCGTGCTTGCAGCATGTGCTTGCAATCTCCGAGTCATTTGCGGGTGCGAGAAGGCTCCGTGAGCTCGCGCTCACCGTTGCCCAGGCTCAGGCTTCAAGCGTGGCACCGCGTGCACTGTCGTGCAAAGCAGGCAAGTGGCTTGCCTTTCCCGACTGCCAGTGGCGGCAGCCGCTGGCCGGGCCTCATGGCCACTGGCCCACTTGTGCGCACCGGGTCACTGCACTGCACGCCGGGGCAGTCGCCGTCGACCGAAGCTGCAGCATGACTCGCACTCGGACTCGGGCTCGGGCTCAAACTTGAACCTTCTCACAAGCTGGCAGGCTCTGTGCCGTGGCCCGGGCCGCCGGGCAGTGCCAAGCAAGTTGACTCAAGTTGCCAGTGCAGCGCAAGAACCAGGCTGGCTGAGCACTGCAGTATAGCCGGCATGTAAAGCGGCGATGCCATGCGTGGCAACTGCCTTGCAGGCAGCATCTGCATCTCACGGATCTCACCCACCATGGCATGGCATGCACGTCGAATGCGTGAAGGAGACGCGACGAGGGACCTCGATCGAGCCTTTAATTTAAAAAAAGGAACCCAAAGACCGCATCACTGTCAGCAGAACGAAGATGATCGCAGCGTGTGCAGTACCACGCAACTTGAGCGCGTCGCAGGACCGCACGCCCTTGCCGCTCCGTCGCGTGACCGCACTTGCCGCTTCGACGCATGACCGCACTTGTCGCTGCGTCGCATGACCGCACTTGCCGCAGCGTCGCGTGACCGCACTTGCCGCAGCGTGTCGCGGCGCCGCTGCGTCGCGGTGCCGCTACGTGGTCGTGAACTGACAGTGAATGCAGAGCGCCAAGGTCGCGCCAGCGTCGCGCCAGCCAAGGACGGCATGCGGCGCTCCGGCTGGGCGCTCGTGGCGCTCATAGCGCTCGCCGTCGTGGTCGTGGGGCGCCTGGGGCCGGGCGCCGGCTGGACGCTGCGCACGCTGGACGCCAGCTCGCACGACGCCGTCGAGGTCGAGATTGCGGTCGGCGGGGTTGAGGTTGAGGCGGACGCGTCGTCGGCTCCGCCATGGACTGGGACAAGGGCGGCGCCACAGACGGCTCCGAGCTCAGAGACGCTGCCGCGAACTACGTCTGGCGCGTACGGCGCGCTGCGCCCTGGCGAGCGGTACCTGGTGGCTACGCCCTCGGGTGGGCTTGGCAACCAGATCATCTGCTTCTTCAACGCTGCGCGCCTCGCCAAAATGCTCGGGCGCCACCTACTTGTGCCCATGGTGTCGCGTCACATGAATCTGGCGCCCAACTACCTAGCCGCGCCGGCATCCGCTCTCATGCCCGCCGACCGAGTCATGGACCTGGACGCCATGTCCAAGAGCCTCGACCTCGACCTCGTGCCACTGGACACGGCGCTGGACGCCTTCGCCAAAAGTCTGGGCGGCGCCAAGGTCGACACTGTAAGCATCGCCGACCCATTCCTCTCGAGCCTGCCCAACGTCACGGACGCCTACGTGCAGCGCTTGCGTGCCAGCGCCAAGCAGGTCGTCTTCTTGCGCGGCCGCTTCTTCACCTACCGCTGGCTCCGCTTCAAGGACTGGGCCGCGCTGCGCTTCGCGCCAGGTCTCCAGCGTGTCGCCAACCTCCTGCACAAGGAAGCCTTTAGAGAAGCGGCCTTCAGCGCAATGCATGTGCGCATGGGCGACCGCGCACAGTACCTCTCGGGCAAGCAGGGCGACGCCGCCAACTACGTGCAGCGAGGCCTGGAGCTTGGCATGAAGGCCGACGCGCCGCTCTACGTCGCTACAGAGGCAGCGCGCCACAACCCCTTTATGGCGCCCATCCTCCGCTACTTTAGCGACGTGCGCCTCCTTGTAGACGTGCGGCAAGCGCACCCTTCCGTCGACGCGGCCGTCACGGCCCTCGAGGCTGCCTCGCCCAACCCGGGCGTCGCAGAGACGCTCATCGCGATCGTGGAGATGCTGGTCTGTACCCACGCGGACCACTTCTTGGGCACCAGCTCTTCCACCTTCACCAAAGCCATCACCGTCATGCGACGCAGCTTGGACCTCGCGCTGGACGGGCCGGCGCGCGACCTCCTCAGGCTCGGCAAGCACACAAACCGGGCCACCGGGAGCGTGCACACCAATGGCAAGCTCACGCGCTGGGAATGGAGACGAGGGGGCAAATCTTGGCGCACCGAGACGTGGTTCATGAAACATTCTCAAGTCATGAGCGGCGGCCATCCCAAAGACTACGTCACGTGAACTTGGTCTCGCTGAGGTACGCCCTTTGAATGATACCACATACCTGACTGAAAAACTGTGAAAGACTGACTTGAAGCTCTAAGAAGACGTTCTACGAATGACAACGCCTGGCCCGCTGCTTCACTCCTCTTTAGAAGCAAGGCAAGTGTTGCGGAAGCGCGCGCTGCTACATTACAATGTGTGCCTTGGCGTGACCGTGAGACAATCAGCTCTGATTGCCCTTGCAGAGCCAGAGCGTGAGGAGGAGTGTCGGGAGCGTGATGGAGGCGTCGAAAAGGTACAGGTCGTGGTGGAGGCCGAGCGCTGACGAGGCGCCCAGGACTGTGATTACCGCGTTGCCCGCGGCGCGGCCCAGCGTGCCAGCCTCGGTGGCAAGCAGACCGCTGTTAAAGGTGCCGGCAGCGAGTCTGGCGTCGATGACCTTGCTGAAGAAGGCCATCACCACAGCCTCCATGACCTGGCTCGCGATGAAGACCACAAAGAGCCCGCTAAAGAGCACCGCATGCGTCGACTGCGCCAAAAACGACAGCACGGCCGTGCCCACCAGAATGGGCACAAGCAGAGCGCGGAGCCAGAAGCTGTCGCGCAGGCCGTAGGTCCGCGAGAGCGACACCAGTACGACATTAAAGGGGACAACGGACAGCCCGAGGCAGGCCATGAGGATGCCGATGCGCCCAGAACGCCAGCCCAGGAAGAACGGTAGCGTCAGAGGCAGCGCCGTCAGGAGCGCCTCCTGCACGAGCTTGACCCAGAAGATGAGCCAGAGGCAGAGCACAGTGAGGCGCGTACGTGTCGCACGCCGCCGTTCGCGCCGCTTATCGCGCGCGTGACCCGGCAGGTACTCGGGCGGCACCGCGATGGCGCCCGTGCCAGACGTGGACGACGACGACGACGACGACTTGAGCGTCATCCGATGCCCATTTACCAGCGAACCGTACGAGCCCTGCGCGTTCAGGTCGCGCAGCGCGCCGTCGTCCGTGCCGCGCTGCGGCAGGAGGCGCGCCGACTCCTCCTGGTCCGCGCTCAGGCTGCCACGGCCACCCGGCGTGTCGGGCGCGTCCAGCACGATGTCGATGCCGTCAGAGAAGGCCTCGTCCTCAGAACCCTGCTGGAAGATGCCGGACCGCGTCTGGCCCCACGGGCTCGCCGACGACGACAGCGAGGTGCGCGGCAGTAGCGAGCTGACGCGAAAGGGCGGCGGCGAGGCGTTGACCCCGCCCTCCACGCCGTCCCCGTGCAGTGAGTCGTCATCGTCGTCGTCGTCGTCGTCGTGCAGGTCGTGGTCGTCGTCGTAGTACGAGCTGCCGCCGTGGACGGAAGACGTCGGCGTACCGCCGTCGCCGCCCGCCTCGCGGTGGGCGTTCACGGCGGCCGTCTTTGCCGTGCGAGACGAGGCATGGTGCGGCTCACGGAAGAAGAAGAGCACGGCAAGCCCAAAGAGCGCCCACACAAGCACCATGAAGAGCGAGGGAGCCGTCATCTCGTTGAAGGTGATGCCAAAGAGAACGAGGTCGATGCCGCTGAAGAGACTGGCCAGGAACGGCCCGGACGCCATGCCGAGCGCACCGGCTGCGACAAAGGCGGCAGAAGCGCGCGTGCGGTTCTCCACGCTGATGTTGTCGGCGATGTAGCGCCGATTCACGGCGCGCGCGCCGCCCAGGCCCGTCACAAAGCGGCCCACAAGAATGAGGTAGGTGATGTCGAGGTCCCAGGCCAGCCCGTAGAGCAAATTGCCGCAGATGAGCAGCACCGAGCTGCACAAGAGCGGCGCCTTGAAGCTGTAGTTGGACCAGTAGCTGTACACGACGGCTGAAAGCAGCGCCGCCACGGGCGTCATGGCCACAATGATGCCCGACGTGGACGCCTGCAGGCCCATGTGAGCGGCGTACTCGCCCGACGTTGGCAGGCAGATGTTGTAGTTGCTCAGGTAGAAGAAGGTCGACGCGAGGTTGATGTACTGCGAGAAAAAGTCGTCCTCCACCTCATCTTCGTCCGTGTCCGTGTCGCCTGCGTCCGCGTCCAGCGTCACGACATCTGGCGCGCCCGCAAAGGCATCCTCAGGCACGAGCAGCGGATCCCCCTCGCCAGACTTGACCTTGGCCAGCCCCGCAGCGTGGTCCTCGTCCGCGCCCCAGTCGCCGATCTGCAGCGAAAGCCCAGACGTCTCGTGCTCCGCCTCGCGCGCCTCGCTGTCGACACGGTAAAAGGGAGCCACTTGGTGCTGGCGGCGCGCTCGCGCGATGCTGCTCTGTTTGCGCATGAGCCGCCGCTCGAACGGGATGGCAGACGCCGACGACAAAAAGTCCAGGTAGCTCGTCGACTTTTGCAGCTTCTCCTGCAGCACCGAGAGGTCCTGCAGGATTGCGTGCCCGTGACGTTTGTACTGACGAAAACGCACCGCCGGCACCGGGCTCCACGCCGCGCCGTACGGGCCTGCCGAAGGGCTCGACGGCGCTTCCGGCGGCATCTGAGCATCGTTCGACATGTCGGCGCGAAGTGCGCTCTGCACACTCACAGTGCCCTCGCGGATTTGCTCTACAAAGGGCTCCAGCAGGGAGTAGTCCTTGAGGCGCTTCAGGTTCTCCGCCAGCGGCGAGTCCTGCTCAGACTCCACGCGGCTCAGGAGGTGGGGCCGGAGCGACTGAAGCCGCTTCGTGTACTTTTTCGTGATCTTGCGCAGCGCCGTAGAATTCAGCTCCACGTAGTGGAAGATCTGCAGCAGGTGCTCACCCAGCCGGTGGTACTCGAGCAGCAATGACTCGCGGTGCGCGCGCAGGGTGCGCGGCGCCTCGCGACTCGCCTCCAACAGCCGCCGCTGCTGCTGCGCCGCGTCCAGGTCGTTGCGCAGCGTCGTGCGCTGCTGCTGATAGAACCGCATCACGTGATTCACTTGGTCTTCCACCTCCGCATTGAACTCTTTGCCGTCCGCATCCCTCTCCGCGTGCTCCGCGCGTTTGATCCACCTCTTCAGGTCATTGTACTGGATATAGTGCTGCCTCCATTGCGCCACCTGCGCGAGCCGCAAAGCCAAGCCATCACCAGCCGCCGTGTCCCTCCTCGTCAGTCCATCGCCGCGCTTCGCCGCCGCCGCGCTTCGCCGCCGCCGCCGCGGCCGCCGCGCAGCCACGCGCTGCGGCATCGCTCATCTTCATGCCTCATGCATGCCTGCCCAAGGTCCCCGCCGCGCCGCGCCGCGCCTCGCCACGTACCAGCTCGCGCTCGAAGTGGCGCCCGAACTTCATCGCGCCCGCGCGCCCGCCCGGCGCCGCCCGCGCGCGCGACGGAGCAGGCCTCCGTTGGGGGCTTGCTGGGGGCGGCGCAGGGCAGCGCAGGCTGCGTGCGCCTCCGGGGCGCGTGCCAGCGACAGCTACTAGGCCTAGTGCGTCAGAGAGAGCGAGGAGAAAGAAAGAGCGCCGAAGCTGTAGCCAGGCGCAAGCCCGAGTGCTCGCGCGTGTACCTTGCAAAGGCGCTGGACTTTGCTACGTGAGCCTCGGGCCAGGACTTGGACTCTGCTGGTCGCTCGACACGAGGCGCGACGCCTGCGGCAGGCCCCGAGGTCGCCTTGGCCGAGTCGCGACGCTGCGAATGAAGCTGTCGTAGCCTTCTTCGTTTTCTCTCTGCCTGACTGCAGCCAGCCGGTGGACGCAAGGCTCCACTGCGGCCTCCCCAGCGACTCAGCACACCCTCAACAAAGGCAAGCCAAGAACAAGCGAGTACAGCCTAGACAAGCCGAGCACAGCCGGGACAAGCCAAAGCACACGAGCTCGACTGATGCACATAATCATCGCCATGGCCCTGTCCTTGCGCTCGCCAGTGCCTCTCGGCCGCTGGGTGCAAGTCCTTGGAGCTCAGCTCGTGCAATCATGGGTGCAGATTCCCGGACAAGAGCCGGATGGCTGCATGGACAGCACCAAGGGCAC
>JABLUY010000011.1:107500-236587 GCA_013306675.1 Thraustochytrium sp. TN22 | reverse complement strand
AGGGGACCCCACAGTGCGATCGGTCGCCACTGGCTTGTCCGCGGCCTCGCCGCTGGCGAACAGCGGCAGACCCACAACCAAGGCCAAGCCAAGCACAGCCAAGCACAGTCAAGCATAGCCACGACACGCTCAAGCACATACGCCTGACCTTAGGCGGCGCGCAGCACCTCGAGACTCGCACGATGCGCTCAATCCTCGCCATGGCCGCCATCGGGGCTGCCCTCGCCCTCACCAGCGCCGAGGCCGCTGGGTGCAAGTCCTTCGAGCTTGTCGGCCCCGGCTTCTGCCGCAAGAAGCTCAACAAGTACGGCGAGCCCGTCAACAACGGCAAGTTTGAGGTCTACATTCTCGAGACGCTCGACGACTGCAAGGACGCCTGCTACGAGGCCGACTTCTGCAAGAGCTTCGAGTGGGACCGCGACTCCGGCCGCTGCGAGCTGCACCGCAAGGAGATGAAGTACAGCAAGGACATCGGCAAGGAGGGCCTCGTCTGCTTCGACGTGGCCTGGGAGACCGACGAGGCCAAGTGCTACGAGCCGCAGCCCAAGTGCAAGGGCTTCGAGCTCGTGGGCCCTGGTCTGTGCCGCAAGAAGCTCAACAAGTACGGCGAGCCCGTGGGCGATGGCAAGTTCAAGGAGGTGAAGGAAAGGTCGGTGGACGACTGCAAGTTGGCTTGCGCCGAGGCTGACTTTTGCAAGAGCTTCGAGTGGGACCTGGCGAGCGGCCGCTGCGAGCTGCACTACAAGGAGATGTCGTTCTCGGAGGACCTCGGGCAGGCTGGCCTGGTCTGCTTCAAGACCATCTACACGCACGATCAGGAGAAGTGCTTTCAGGACTCGGACTAGCTTGGCAGTGATAAGTTCTAAGCATCAATGTATTATCATCAATACCTCTGGAAGAAGCTCTTGTTCGCGCGTCTCTCGTGTCGGTGCCCTTGGTGCTGTCCATGCAGCCATCCGGCTCTTGTCCGGGAATCTGCACCCTGATTGCAAGCTCAATCCGCCGAGTGCCACGTTCGCACGGAGCGCCAAAACCTTGCCGTGCACTGATGAGAGTTTCACCCGCGTCCATGGTGCCAGTGGCGACCGATGGCGCTGGAAGCACGGTACGCACATCGTGATCCATCAAGATAGCCGAAGCAGCGGCCGATGCGCGGACCCAGGCTGTGGGGGCAAAGCGGGCCCACAGTGCGATCGGTCGCCACTGGCTTGTCCGCGGCCTCGCCGCTGGCGACACAGACAGCGGCAGACCCACAACCAAGCCCAAGCCAAGCACAGCCAAGCACAGTCTAGCATAGTCACGACACGCTCAAGCACATAAGCCCGACCTCAAGCGGCGCGCAGCACCTCGAGACTCGCACAAGCAGAAGAAGATGCGCTCCATCATCGCCATGGCCGCCATGGTGGCTGCCCTTGCCCTCACGAGCGCCGAGGCCGCTGGGTGCAAGTCGTTCGAGCTCGTCGGCCCCGGCTTCTGCCGCATGAAGCTCAACAAGTACGGCGAGCCCGTCAACAACGGCAAGTTTGAGGTCTACATCCTCGAGACGCTCGACGACTGCAAGGACGCCTGCTACGAGGCTGACTTCTGCAAGAGCTTCGAGTGGGACCGCGACTCCGGCCGCTGCGAGCTGCACCGCAAGGAGATGAAGTACAGCAAGGACATCGGCAAGGAGGGCCTCGTCTGCTTCGACGTGGCCTGGGAGACCGACGAGGCCAAGTGCTACGAGCCGCAGCCCAAGTGCAAGGGCTTCGAGCTCGTGGGCCCTGGTCTGTGCCGCAAGAAGCTCAACAAGTACGGCGAGCCCGTGGGCGATGGCAAGTTCAAGGAGGTGACGGAAAGGTCGGTGGACGACTGCAAGTTGGCTTGCGCCGAGGCTGACTTTTGCAAGAGCTTCGAGTGGGACCTGGCGAGCGGCCGCTGCGAGCTGCACTACAAGGAGATGTCGTTCTCGGAGGACCTCGGGCAGGCTGGCCTGGTCTGCTTCAAGACTATCTACACGCACGATCAGGAGAAGTGCTTTCAGGACACGGACTAGCTTTTGACCCCAAGCATTAGGAATGTATCATTTTCAACACCTTCCCAAAATGCTCATGTGCGTGCGGTGCTCTTGTTGATGTCCATGGTCTCTCCCTGCCATCATCAGAGCTTTCAACTCTGCTCAAGATTTTGCGACACATTGAGGGATGGTATGCAACGAGGTCTGAGGATGGATGGGCACCCCGAGTGAGGCCTAGACCTCCGGCCAGCCGGAAGTCTACAAGTGCGGCATGCGACAAACAGTGACTACCAGCGAGATCCAACTGGCCAATCAGTTGTCCAGCAAGACAAGGCACCCAGGGTCGAGCTCCAGAGCCACGGGCTGCCAAGGCACCGGCGCGATGCCAACCACGACGCCGAGCATTTTGCTCCAAGCTTGTACGATGGCATCAACTGCCATGGGCTCGCAAGCACTGGCCTGACGGGCCGCCCCACAGCATCGGCAGACTCGCACCTCCGGCTCGACCTGGCAATCCAGCTCTCAGCTCTACAGGAATCCTTTCACCCCGCAGCTCGCCTGATTGCTTCGGCCTGCGGGGGGGGAAGCCTTTGTTGCGTTTCTAGAACCTATCTTCACCCAACCGTATTCGGGACCCGTGATGCATAATTTGGTGTGTGGTACCAGACCACCTTTCCTGGCAGGTCCATTTGTGCGCCCTCCATCAGCTGCCTCCGCGCGGTACGCGAAACATGGTCCTGACGGTCAAATCACCCGCGTCCGTAGCGCTAGTGGCGACTCTGTGCGCCCGTCAAGTTTCCTTCAAGAGGCAGCCGACCAATGATAAGGACGACGACCGGCGACGAAGACGATGATAATCCTGGCACAACAGCAAAGAGGAAGAAAAGAAAACATGAGATGTAAGTACAGGTAAAGTGGTCACAACGGGCTCGCCACCTTAGGCTCCGGCCAGGAAATGGCGCGAAAGACGGGCCGGTACCCGCGCGCAGGCGCAGAGAAGCGAAAAGGGCGGGAGCCGAAGTTGAAAAATGCATCGAGGCCGCTCGAAGTGACGGCCGGGAAGAGGGCGGAGAGGCGCTTGCCGCCGCCCGAGGGCAGCGAGATATTGCGGTCGAGCGCTTTGCCGTTGCGCGCGAACGAGAGAACGCCCGAGTCCAGGTCCGCGGCGACGCCCACGACGTCACCAGGCCCAAAGTCCAGTGCTAGCTCCAGGCCCCAGCTCTCAGGGTCCTGGCCCACACCTCCGGCCGTGTAACCGCGCACCACGCCGGACTCAAACGCAGACGACACCCAGCCGAGCATCGAATCGGCCGCCGGCGGGCCCGCCAGCTCCACCTCAAAGTACACGCGGCGGTACGCGAAACGCGGTTCGCCGCGGGGGTACCGCGCGCCGATGGCCATGGTGCACCACTCGTCGAAGTGCACGCGAAAAGTCCCCTCGTGCCCAAAGTCCACCGGGAAGCCGCGCACGCGCCGGAAGGCAACCTGGTAACGCTGGACCTGCTCGCGCTCGTGCGCCTGCTCGCGCTCGGCCAGGTCCGCGAAAGCCTTGTGAGAGGCAATCAGTGTTCCAAAGACCTCTGAGTCGTCCTCGAGAAAGTCTTCGTCCAGCACTACTAAAAGGTCGGCGTACGCGGAACGCAGCTCGTAGCCCAGCCCGGGTGCAACGAAGAAATCGGCGACCAGAGACGCCAGGTCCTCGCGCTCCAAGCCCTTGGCTAGGTTCTTGTTCTCGTACGCCGCGTGCAGGGCCGGCATCAGGAGCGAGATCCCGACGGTGATCTCAGCCAGCGACCGGGGCCGCGACGGCCCGCCCGCGGCGAGCAGGCAGCGCCATCGCTGCACCGCAGACACCAGGCCCGCCTGGACCAGAAGTTCGCTAAAGTCATCCACGGCCTCCACGCGGCCAAGGAGCTCCGAGACGGCGCCGAGCGCCGCATCCGAGGCGCCCTCGCGCACCTCCCGAAGGGCCTGCCGCATCACGAGCGTGTGGTCGTCGAGTGCTAGCAGCCGCGCCGGGTTCCCGTCCACCACCTTGGCTAGCGCCCGGAGCGCGAGCGTGCGGGACGCCGGCGGCGTACACGGCCCGCAGAAGAAGAGAGCCAGACACCCGGGCGCGCCCATGCTCTCGAGCGTGTCCGAGACCTCCGGTTTGTGAAGGTCATAAAGCACCAGCAGCACCTTGGCGCAGCGCGCCTGCTCAAAGTCCTCAGCGCGGCCCTGGAGGTCGCCCAGCACGGTGAGCACGGGCTGCAGCACGCGCGCGCGAGTGCGCGCGCCGTCGACGTTCACCAGGACAGCCACAAGCTCGCAGCCGGCCGCCAGCTCGGCCTCGAGGTCAGCCTCGCTCGGCCCGGCCACATCGCGGCCCAGCGAGAGGTGCGGCACCACGTCCATGAGCAGGCTACGCAGCGCCTCGAGGAGCGCCTCTGCATCGCCTTGCACCAGGTCCGCCTCCTCGTTGAGACGGGCGTCTGAGCTGGCACTCAATTTCCGGTCGCGCACGCCGAGACTCACCTTGGCCAGCTCCGCGGCAATGTCCAGCGTGCGCTGCAGGCTCGAACGCATGCCCCGCGCCGTCAAATCCTGGCTCCATCGCGAGCCGGCCTGATCCGCGGCCGCTGGTGGCGGCGGCGGCGGCAGATCGTCCTCATGCGCCGAAGCCTCGCTCAGCCGTCGCCCACTCACAAAGCCATCCCCCTCGCCATCCGTATCCAGGTCCGGGTCCTCGTCCATGCCATCCTCCACGCCAGGCTCCTCATCCTCGGCGTAGTCTTCGCGATAGTCGGCGCTCGACGCGGCGCACGACGCCAAGTCGTCCTCGTCCGTCTCGCGGTCGCGCAGGTCCTGCGGACTATCGTCGCCCTCCTCGCACGGAAACGCCTGCCTCGGCCTGAGCGGCCATGCCCACTTCTCGTTCGAGGTGACGTCGTGCGCACCACTCGCGGCGCGCAGGCCAGCGCCTTCGGTCATCACGGCGCGGAGCTCCTCGGAGCGTGGCAGCGTCATGGCCAGCAGGCGCGCCGCAGCAATGCGCGCAGGAGGGCTGCCGGACTCCAACAGGTCGTTGAGCGCGCGAATCGCCACCGACGGCACGGGCGGGAAGAGCGGGTTCCGCACCATGCTCTGGATAAGCAGCGTCTCCAGAGTGGCGAGCCGCTTCCGGTATGTGGCCGGCGCCTGCACACAGGCATTCATGGCGCGCTCCAGCAGCCGCACCGCATGCTCCCGCGTGGCGCGCTCGTCGTCCGCTGCCAGGCTCGCCACGAGCGGCTCCAAGACGCCCAGATTCGCCATGGCCAGCAAAACGTCCATGCAGCCCTCCTGATCCACGAGCAACACGAGGAATCGCAAGGAGGCCGCCTTGGCGGACGCACCGCCATCGCGCGAGGCCGGCGGCGCGCCGGCGCTGAGGCGGCTCGGCGATGACAGCCGCCGCGACCGTGTGAACAGCTGCGAGATGCGCGTCTGCACTTGCGCCTGATTGTCCCCGATCTTGGCCAACAGTGGCACAATGATGCCCGAGTACACCATGCGGCGCGAGCTGGACGCCAGCAGGACCGCCAGCGCGCGCGCCAGGGTGTGCAGGTCCTCCTCCGCCAATGCCTGCGTCAGGCTCACCATGCCTTGGCAGAACTCAGTTCCGAGCGCCGTCGAGAAACGCGTGCCCACGTCCGCTACGCCGGGCTCCTCCAGGAGCAGCATCAAAAGCTCCAGGCCAGCACCGGGGTCCTCGCGCACTCGTGCGCCGCGCGCGGCCAGCGCGAAAAGGTCCTTGACCGCGCGGCTGAGCCGGAACAGGTCCACGAGCGCGGCGCAGAAGCTCGGCATGTGCTGCGACAGGCTCACCAGCGCGCGCGCGATTGCCACGCGCGTCTCGGAGGGCCCATTCAGCACGTACACGTGCATGTCCTTGACCAGTTGGCCGCACGCGGCCGTCATTGCCGAAGCTTCATCGCTGCCTGCGGTCACCGCCACGAGAGCGCGGGCGGCCTCCTTAGGCTGCACCAGGAGGCTCACGAGCCGCGCACACGCGAGCATCAGCGAAACATCGCTCTGCGGGCCGTACTGCAGCCGCTCCTGAAACCGAAGCTCCTGCTCCATGCAAGACAGAAGGCCGGGCAGCAGGCCGGCCGTACCGGACACTTCAGCGCGCAAGGAAACGGGCGTCTGCGTGAGCACCTGCACCACGGACCGCATCACCTCGCGGTCCTCCGAGCGCACGAAGAGGGCCACGAGCGTCGGCAGCGAGCCCTCGCGCGCCAAGAGACGCTCCATGAGCGCGGGACCGGCGCGACCGGCGCGGCTCAGTGATGCCAGCAGCGCCACCGCCAGCATCTGCGTCTCCACGGAGCACGCACGAATGGTGTCCACCAGGGCGTCGCCCAGTCCGCGCTCCAAAAGGTCGTCCGCCAGTTTCTCGCGCACATGGGCACTCAACGCATCCTCGTCCACGATCCGGCTCAAGAGATGCAGCACGGGCCGCCGCGTGCGGTCCATGGCCCCCTCCAGGGCCAGCAGCTCGGCGGCGGCCGCCGGCGCGCCTGCGTCGATGATGCGTTGCGTCAGCTTGGCGCGTTCCTCGCGCACAATCGTGTGCTGCAAAACGCGTGACAGGACGCGCGCGGCCTCCGACGTGCACCGCTCCGTGTCATCCTGACCGTCCCCGTGGCTCAGCAGCGGCGTGACGCCCGAGGGGCGCACCGGCGCCACCACGAGACTCGACAAAAGGTCCATGGCGCCTTCCTCGCGAACCACGCGCGCCGACCCGTCCGACGTCTTGAGCAGGGCGCCCAGCGTGCGAAGGAGCTCTAACGTGCGCCCCGGCACAGCCTCCACCAAATCCTCCTCGGCCGCCCGGTCGCGAGGCTGCGTGGGCCCGGCCGCCAGGCTCGCCAGGAGAAGTTCCAAAATGCCCTCGCGCACCATGGCAGAGAGCGCCAGGTCGTTGGCGCTGCAAGCCTGCACCACACGCAACGCCGCCGTGACCTGGTCCGCGTCCACGGGCAGGGCCAGGCGGTTCATCACCTCCGGAACCGCCACGTCCTCCAGGTCGGCGCGGCTGAGCAGCGGCAGCTCGCGCTCAGCGGCGGCTAACACGTTAAGCCGCTTGCTGCTCATGAGACCCACGAGAAACGCAGGATGGCAACCCACGCACTCAAAGACCGCGAGCTTGCTGCAAGCCTCCACGATGCGCACGTCAGACTCACCGCGGAGCGCCTTACACTCAGAAACAATGAGGCGCCGCATGCTGCGCGTGGCCGCCTCGAGCGGCGCCAGGCTCTGCACGTGCACACACTTGGCCAGCAGCAGGTCCTCGAGGCGCTCACAGCCCGCCAGTGGGCTCAGGTCGCGCAAAAACGTCAGCGCGCTCAGCTCCAGCGACCGCAGACGCGGGCACGCCTCGAGGCCGTCCAAAGCGGAGAGGCCCGTGATGTTGTTCAGCCGCAGCACTTCGAGCGAGCCGCCACAGTGCTGCAAGCCCTGCAGCGAGGTCAAATTCTTACAGCTGTCCAGGATGAGCACGCGCAGCTGCTGGGCGCGCGCTAGAAACGACAGCGACTCGACGGACCCCACGAACGAAAGATCGAGCACCTGCAGACGGTCCAACAAGCCGACAGGCGAGACATCCGCGAGGTCCACGCACTCGCCAGCGCTCAGAAACTCCAGCGTGCGGCACCGGCTCAGATCCGGCAGGCGCTGCACGCGGCTTGACTTGAACACCGACAGCATGCGCAGCTTCGGCAGGTCCTCCACGAAGCTGATGTCCTCCACCTGGCCGCAAGCCAGGAAGGAAACGCCCTCTAGCGTCTGCGCCAGCTCCAGCAGCGGAGACAGGTCGACGTTCGCCTCGCACCCGTGCAGCTCAAAGCGCCGCAGGTTCACGCAAAGGCTCATGTCGCGCAGCGACTGCACGCGCGGGTTGACAAGGCCGACGAACTCCAGGTCCGCGGGCTCGATCACATTGAAGAGCGTATGCAGCTCCGAAATGCCCGAGTACAGCCCCCCTACGCGCCACGGCGTCAAGCGCGTTTCGCGCGCCTGCGCCCCGAAGACGTTCTCCAGAAGCCGGTAGTCCACCACGCGCTTGCTGTAGTGCAGCGGCAGCGGAACCTCGCACACGCGCTCCATGAAGCCGTGCGAGACCAACGCCAGGCTAACGAGCTCGCGCACCGACAGATAGCCGGCAACGTGGCGCAGGGGCGCGTCCCGGTCCAGCACCACGGCCTCGACGACGCTAAAGCGCACGCGGGGCGAGTGCAGTCGGCTCAGGGTCTCCAAGAGATCCGGGTCCAGGCCGTGCAGGCCCTCGGGCAGCGCATCCTCCAGCGCCATCTCGCTCGGGAGCTGGTCGCTGCCCAGCAGCTCCTCCACGGCGTCGCGCAGCGACCGCCGCTTCGACTGCTGCAGGCTGCGCCGCTTCTCCGCCTGCTCGCCCTCCCTGCGCTCCGCGTCCTCGATCGATTCCGACGCCTGCGTCAGCGCTTGAACGCCGTCCGAGTCGCTCCTGGCCCCTGCGAGCTCCGCACCGCCGCCTTCCGGGCCTGCCTCCATCGCGAGACGGTTGGGCGCCTCCGCCTCCGCGTCGTGCGGCGGTGTCCGCTCCTGAGGCGCCCCGTGCGGCGCAAGGTCCTCGTCTTGCGGCGCCTCCCCGCGCTCCACCTTGGACCCGCGCCGACGAAACTCCTTGAACCTGTTTCGCAGCGCGCCCATCCTGTTCTTGTTGCCTTGCTGCTTTGTGGCGCTCGAGACGGGCGGCGCCAGCTCCAAGACCGCGCTCACGGCCGCATCGTCTTCATAAGGTGCTACCTCCTCGTCCTCCTCCTCGTCGTCGCCGTGGCCGCCCTCGTCATCGTCGTCCTCGTTCGCCCCGACCGCATCCCCCGAGCGCCGTTGGCCCAAGCGCGGCGACGTGGCCGCGCGCGTGGCGCCGGCAGCACCCCGCGCGCCGCCCCGCGCCGACTGCCCGATCGCCTCTAGCGCCTGTTGCCTGCGCTCCGCGAGGCGCTCGGCGTCTTCCTCGTCCAGCTCCGCCGCCGAGTCCGAGCTCGTTCCGGACCTGCGCCACGGCGGCCGCCGCCGCCGCGACTCGTCGACGTTGGGTTCTTGCGACGACGAGCTCGAGCGCCGGAACACGCGCGTCGTCAGCACCGACGTCGCGCTCCCGCGCCGCTGCAGGCCCTTGGGCACGCACACGAGCTGGTTGGTCTTCACCATTGCGGCCGCTCAAGTGCACGAGCCAGCTGCCTGCCTGCCTGCCCGCCTGCCTGTGCCGCCGCCCACCGCGCGCACGACGGGCGAGAGCGGGCGAGCGAGCGCCGCGCGCCCGCGCGCCCTCGCAAGGGCGCCCTCGCAAGCGAGCGAGCGAGCTGCGCGCGAGCGCCCGCGCGGGTCGGCCCGCCGCCCTCGCGCCCGGCCGGCCCGACGAATCCAATGGATGGCTGGATGGCTGGATGCCCGGACGAGGGAGGGAGGGACGCCGCGGGCAGCGAGCGCGCGCTGCCGGCCGCCGCCGCCGCGGCCGCGCCGCGCTGCCTCCGGGCCGCCGACGCCCGAGCGCGCGCGAGCCGAGCTTCGGCCGCGGGCGCGCGTTTGAATGGGGCTCTCTCTCTCTCTCTCTCTTTCGCGAGTCCACTGCTGCACCTATACAGAGCCAGAGATGGGCGGCACGCGCCGCGGCAGATTTACACGGGGGCACGCTGCGACTTACGCGCGCAGCGCCGGCTTCGCAGCCGGCCCGCGCGGCTCCTCGGAGCAACCGGTAAAACCACGACTGACAGGCGCCGAAGCAGGCACCGGGGCAGCTGGGGAGTTTCGCTCATGGGCTTGGTTGTAGTAGGCCGAGGCGCGCCAAGGCTAAGAAAGACTCCTCGAGGCAGGATGGCATCGATCGCTGTGATGGCACGAGGACTTCAACGTTTCTGCGCGGATGACGACGGAGCTGAGTCCTGCGGCCTGCGCGGCCCCGGGGTTTCTCGCGTTAGACAGACCTGCGTCACAACGTTGGTGCATGGCGGAATTGCGCGCTCGCAGACAGACAGGCAGGAAAAGCATGGCGCACTTGTGCAGCAGACTCTGAACAAGGGCCCTCGGCCGGCCGCGCGCGGTGCGACGCGACGGCAGGACCGGGCGACGCGTGAACGCATCCCGCTCCAGGGGCGGCGTTGTTTGGTCGCCCGGCGCGCGTAGCACGTGGTGGGGTCTTCTCCAACGCCACGTGGCGGCAACCTCGCTCGTTGCGAGAACATCAGCGCGCTCGCTGTGACGCGACGCGACGCGACGCGACGCGCCACGACCTCTGCTCGCTTGCGCTCGACGTCTGCGTGGCGCGAGCTCGCGCTCGAGCTTGCACGCCATGGCGGAGACAGTGCGGCGACGGCGCGGGAGCGCCGAGGCGGTCGAGGCGGTGATGGAGACGCTGGAGACGCTGGAGCAGCGCGCCGAGCAGCTCGTGGAGAGCGCGGAGGAAAAGGTCATCAAAGACACGCTGGGCTTCAATGAATGGCAACTGCAGTGGTTCCGGCGCGTGGCGCGCAAGACCGTGGCGTGGTGCACGGCGTATACGATTGGCGTCGCCGCGCTCGTGCACAACATGGAGGACCCGAAGGTGCCGCCCTTTGAGCCGAGCGACTGGTGGCGCGTGGCGCTGACGGCCGCCTGCACGTTGCTGGCGTGGTCCATCCTGTATCTGGATATCTGGCATTGCACGCCGCCCGAGGACGGCGACGTCAAGAAGCGCCTGCTGGATCTCAACGTGAACGGTCATTTCACCTACCTCACCTTTCACATCATCTTCGCCACCTTCTTCTTTTGGAACATCAGCCTCGTCTCGGAGCTGGCCTGGCTCTACGGGCACGACCAGGCCTGGGCGCGCAAGCTGCTGCGCTTCACCTACTTGGCGTCGCCGCTCATCGCCGCCTTTGGCGTCACGCTCGCCATTCTCTTCCTCAAGTTCAACTGGTTCGAGCCCAAGTGGCGCAAGACCGTGCTCGAGGAATACACCTCGCGCGGCTACACGAGCTTCGGGCCCAAGATGCTCTTCACGCACCTCAGCGAGACGCCCATGGCCATTCTCGACATGCTCATCATCAAAGACCGCGGGCTCCTACGCGAACACAAGCTCGAGTTCATCGTCTCCATCATCATCGTCGCCTGCTACGGCACCTACTACATCACCATGACGCACATCAACCACCGTCTCTCCAAAGAGTATCCCTACCCTTTTCTGCACAAGATGCTCGCCACCTGGCGATCCGAGCTCCTCTTCATCCTCGCCATTGTCGTCTTTGTCAACGCCCTCGTGCTGCTCATGGGCATCATCACTGGCATCGAGCTCGGCATCCACGCGGCGCGCGTGGAGTTGAACGTTTGATCGGTACACCCGCCCCGGCTCTTCTGTTCTATTAGTACCATCGGTATGTAGCGCCGCGCATCTGAGTTCAATCACCAATTCGCGAATGGATCTGCTGCTGCTCCTGCTCCTGCTGCCAAAAGACCGTCCTTCTTGGCCGCAGCCTTCGGAGCAAACGAGCTCGTGTCCGCTGCGAGCACCGGCGCCGGTGCCCTGGCCAGGCCATCCTGATCTGTGCTGAGGCTGTCGAACGGGGCGTGCTGAAGCAGGGCGGCGCCACGCGGCCGCTCGGCCGGAGCCTGAGCCAGGAGCGCGTCCACCAGCCCCTGTGCCTCGCGCGCCGCGGCGGGCAGCGCGGGGTGCTCGCCGCTGCAGATGGCCACTCGCACGAGCTCGCAGTCCGCGGGGGATGTGTGGCCGAATACGTACGGAAACGGCGGCTCACATGCCAGCATCTCATGCAGGAGGACGCCCAGGCTCCACAGGTCCGCTGCGGCACCGTGTGGCTCCTCGCGGGCGACCTCGGGGCTGCTGTGGTGGCCAAGCCCCAGCGCCGTGGTCGTTCGTCCTTCCGGGCCTTCGAGCTTCTTGGCGCGCCCCAGGTCGAAGAGGATGCAACGACCCCTCGCCGACAGCGCCACGTTGTTTGCCTTGACGTCGCGGTGCACCCAGCCGCGCATGTGCAAGTGCACCAGTGCGCACGCGACCTGCTGCGCGTACGCCACACAGTGCGCCCAGGTCAGGCGCTTGCTCTTGATGTGCGTGCTCAGGTCACCGCCCGGAACAAGCTCCAGGACGAAGTACAGGTTCGCCTCGTCCTTGCACGCGCCGAAGAAGCCCACCAAGGCCGGATGCGGCGCGGACTCGAGCGCCTCGAGCGCCTCCTTCTCCCGGAGCACCTGGCGCACCACGCCGGCGTCTTGCTTCGCCCTGTGCATGTCCACGACCTTGACCGCTGCTCGGCACCGTCAGTGAGCCTCTCCTCGCGCCCCTCCAGCGAGCGGGCCCGCACGCACCGAAGATCTCCGCATCCGCACCTCCTCGCTCGCCGTCCTTGGTCTCGCGGCGCTGCGCCGCGTCTTTACGCCGGTACGCCCGCACGCTGCGGCGTCCCTCGTCCGTCAGTCAGCGCCTCCTCCTCGCTCCACGGCCGCCCGCCTCGACGCTCGCCTCGTACCAGGACGTCGCGCCGCGGCCCACGGCGCCGGCGGGCTCCAGCAGCGCAAAGAGCGACGCCATGCCCGCGTCGCCCCGGCCGCCCAGCCAGCCCAAGCCGGCCCACACGCCGCGCCGCGCTGGCGTCGCCTGCCTGCCGGCCGGCGGCGGAGGAACTGACTGACTGCCTGGCGGCGGCGGCGGCGGCGGCGGCGGCGGCGCGTGGACTCGGGTCTTGGGGTCTTGGCACTGCTCAGGCTCTGGCATGGCATCGGCGGCCGTTGGAGGGCGTTGAAGGGCGTTGCGCCCGGCCGCCTGCGCGCGCGCGCGGGCCAGGCAGACTCGGGCGCGCGGCGCGGGGCCAGAGCCGCAGGCGCGCGCGCCATGGGCAACGCGCAGGGCGCAGGGCGCGTGGAGGGCGTGCTGGAGGACCTGCGCGCGCTCGAGACGCGCGTCGCCGCGGCGCACTCGGCGCAGCGCCACGAGCTCGAGGCCGTCACCGCGCAGCTCGCGAGAGCAGAGGCCGCGACGCACGGCGGCGGCGGCGGCGGCGGCGGCGGCGGCGGCGGCCATGGCAACCTGCTCGGTGCCAGAACGCGCTTTGGGCCGGCAAGGGTGCTCGTCGGGCCGGTCGTGGGACTCGTGTCGGAGGATGCGGCGCGCGTGCTGATCGAGGTCGACAGGGACACCGACATCGACTGCCACGTCTGCCTGCTCGATGAGGCGTGCCCAGGCGGCCGCGAGGTGCAGGTCGTCTCGCGGAGCTTGCGCGGGCGCAGGCCGGGAGTCTTTCAGCTCCGCGGCCTGAGCCCGGGCCTGCGCTACCACGTGGTATTTTCCGGCGTCTGCCGCGCCGACGCTCTGGACTGTACCGGCAGCTTCCGCACCATGCACGCGAACCGCCCGCTGCAGGTCGCTGCGGTCTCTGGCAACGCCGTCGCGGTTGCCGACCCGGACAAGCTACGTAGCCTCTGGAGCGCGCTCTGGCGTCGCATCGATAGCGACACGCTCGACCTCGTGCTGCACCTCGGAGGCCAGGTGGACCTGCGCACCAAATTCACGCGCTGCGCGCTCATGCTCGCGCACATAGAAAATCGCCGCGCGGTCCATGACGCGGCTGTCAGCACGCAGCAGACCTCGGCCGTGGACGCCGAGGCTGTGCGTGCAGAACACTGCGTGTGCGAGGAGCTGCGCCAGGTGTACCGGGATACCTGGGGCCACCCTGATGTGCGGCGCGTGCTGGCCAACGCCGCCAACCTCATGATCTGGTCGGACCTCGAAGCATCGCCCTCCGCGCGCCGCAACTCGCGCGTTCGCGCCGTTGCGGAGACACCTTACCCGCCGCGCCTGTTGGTCCTTGCGCAGCAAGTCTTCCGCGAGTATCAGCGCGCGCTTTGGGACCCGGCCGAGAACCTCCTCGACGTGCCCTGGGGGGACGACGGTGCTGGCAACGAGGAGACCATCTTTGTCACGCTCACGCCGCAGACGGCTGTCCTCGTGCTCGATACACGAGCCGCGCAATTCAAGCCCGACGGCTCATCTACGCCATGGCCCGTTGGTCCGCTCGTCAGTGCTGCCCAGTGGAGGCATGTGACGCGCAAGTTGCAGGAGCACGCTGGCCGGGTCACGACGCTCCTCGTCGCCACGGACAGGCCGGTCATTCCGATGGGGCATATCCCGGAGAATGCCAGCGAGGCCTATGACGAGTGGGCTGTCAACGAAAAGGAGCGCGCCATGTTGCTCAACCTGCTCTTCTCCTGGCGCACCGAGGCCGACATTGTCCTGGTCTGTGGAGCTGGCCCGCGCGCATGCGCTGCGCGTACGCTGCTCTCCTGCACCGCGACGACCCGAGAGGCCGTGATCCAGGTCACAGCCCCTCCCATTGCGAGCCGCTGCTACGAGCACGGCGAGAGCAACGCGGCGGAACTTGGCCAGGCGAACCGATCCGGCACAGTACGACTCAAAAAGATACTGCGGGAGGAGCCTGGGGAGGTCTTTGAGCTGGAGCCGCTCACAGAGGTCACCTTCAAGCACAACGAGGTCCTTGTTGACCGCGATGAGCCTGCCTTCGCTAGCGTGAGCATCTCAGCTGACCGCGTCGCGGCGCATGCCCTGCGCGCGGCCGTGGCGGACCGCAAACAGAGTCCGCGCCTGCTTTTAGGGCCAGTTCTTGGACAGGTCACCCACAACAGCGCGGTTGTCCTCGTTGAGGTCAGCGAGGCTTGTGCGTTGAGCTGCACAGCGCGGGATGAGCTCACCGGGCATACCATCACAGTCAACGTACCGGTCGTGCACGCGCGTCGGGCCTGTCGCTTCTGCTTTGTCGGCACGCTCGCGCCGGATCGGCACTACGCGATCCAGGTCCAGGGCCTTGACGAGGACGACGCGCAGGCAAGTCTGCACACTATGCCGGCTCCAGAGCACGTGTCGCTCGGCGCGGAGAACGAGGTCGTTGTTTTGGGTATTTACCGAAATTCTCTTTCGGATCGGCACGGGTCGGCGTGGCTCGATGCGTGCCAGGCGCGCGCGCGCCTCCATCCGACAGTCCTTCCGGCTGTCGCCGTCCATCTGGGCGGCCAAGTAGACCTGCACTTCGCGCAGACAGAGCTTGAGATGGCCGTTCGTGGGCTCGCCAAGTCGACCGCGCCTTCGTTGCTCGACCCCGCCACGCTGCAGGTGGTGCGTGCCGCCATTGAGGACGCCGTGCGTGGCGTCTATCGCTCGCTTTGGAATCTCGCCGATCTCCGCGCTCTCTTGGGCTCGGTCGCCAACGTCATGTGCATCTCGCAGCTCGATGTGGCGCCCCCGACAAGCTTCGCCAAGGACGCAGATTTGGTGCCCTGGCAGGCCGTGGTCCGCGAGGTCGCGGCCGAGGTGGCGCAGGACCTCCAGATGGGCCTTTTGCTCACGCCGCGCAGCGAGGAGGTGCTGTGCACATGTGGGCCAGCACTTAGCGTGGCGCTCCTGTCACCGGTCAGTCTTGCCTGCTTTGCGACGGCGGACGACCCCGACCAGGCGCCCAAGCTGCCCGCGTCGGTCTGGGACGCGCTGGACCACGCCCTCATGGACGTCGCGCATAGCGGCGTGCTCGTCGTGGCCTCCGACGAGCCCATCATCGCGGACGGCCCGCTGGATGCGCAGGCGCGCGCGGCCTTGGACGCCGCCGCGAAGCGCACTTGGGCCTACCACATTGATGAGTGCTCACGTTTGCTCGACCTCATTTTCGCGTGGCAGGTGGAACGCCCTGGCCGCGCCGCCAGCCTGCTCTGCGGAGCCGAGATCGGCTGCAGCTTCCGCACGGCCATCTCACACGAGCTCGTCAACGAGCGCGTGGCCCTCACGCAGTACTGTGTAGCACCCGTGGCCGGCATCCCGCGACATGAGTTCGTGGGCCGTCTGCCGTTCTTGAAAACCGGAATCGTCGACCCGGCGGTCCTCAGTCAGGACGCGCGCTCCGTGGAAAAGCCGCGCTATGCCTACCGTCATAGGATCATGGGCCGGGCCCCCAACGCCTTCGCCCTCTGTGTGGCTGGCACGCGAAGGCCCGATGCGGCCTGCTCGCTGCTCGTGGACATGGTCGATGCTGGCGCCCTCGGGGACACCGAGGGCGGCCTCGTGGACGTGCCCCGGCGCAGCTCGGTCGCTTCCTCGCTCGGGTTGCAACAGAACGGGCCGGATGACCTTGCAGGAGAGGATGAGGACGACGACGACGACAACGAGGAAGAGGAAGAGGAAGATGCTGAGGAAGAGGAGGGGGGAGACGAGGAGTTCAAGAGAAGTTTGCGTCATGAAGCGTCCGCGGATGAGGTCGCCAGCGCGACCAGCCGCAACGCGCTAAGACTACCGTACGTGCTCACGCGCGACCCGCTGGCCTCCTGGATGATGGGTGCGCTGCGTGCGGGCGAAAAGGCGCGCACGAATCGCATTGAGGAGGCGAAGCGCCTCAAGGCAATCCGCGCCGCGCAAGAGCGCCTCGAGACGACCGAAAATGCCATCAGAGAGAGCTACCCGGGCATGGAGTTCCCAGAAGCACCATGGGATGCGGTGAACGCGGAGGCCACGGAGACCAAGGCAGGCGAGTCGGCCGCAGGCTCGGCTACGGCCAGCGGTGGCGGCGGCGGCGGCAAGAAGCTCGCGGAGGACGCCTTCAAGTGGCTCCTCTTCGACCCGCAAATCTACGGTCCGGTGGGCGCGGAGGCCCTTCTCAAGTGGTACCGCACGATGGAGGACATCGACCGATCGCCGACGGGCGCAGCGATTGAGGCGAGCTTCGCCAAATTCGCGCGACAGAACATTGGCGTCGCGAGGCGGCATCTGTGCAAGCTTTGCCGCGACTTTTTTCTCAAAGAGGCACCCGTTGAGGTGCAAGAGCTCTGCTTTAGCCCGGCGGTGCTCGCTGCCTCCCGATTGCACGTTGTGGACGCTGCTGTCTACGCCATACTCAAGCGCCAAGCAGACGCGGAGGAGCATCCAAAAGCGTACCCGTTCGCGATCATTGTGCCGGTAATTGCCGGCACTGGTGCCGTTCTCATCATGGCCAAAGCGTGCTTTTCGCCCGGCGAATGAAGCAAAATTTGCTACCAATCTAATACCCTGGTACAAGTAGGCCTCACTGTAAATCAAGTCAGGGACTGGAACTGGAGGTCTCGTCGGCACACCTGCTCGAAGCAGTCTTTGCAAACCTGGCCGACGGGTGCACGCAAGAATGTCTTGAGTTCCATGGCGCAGTTCCCGCACACGGCCAGGCCGCAAATGTGGCAATGCAGGTCCACGGAGACGGGAATGGACTGCGCCACCTTGAGCGAGAAGACAGTCCGCTTGCAGCGACCGCAGACGCCGCCGCAGAACTTGACCGGGTACAGGACGGGCGCGTAGAACTTGAACTTGCCCGGAACCGGGCAACGCAGGGCCACGCTCGCCGCCTGATTGATGGCGTCCACCCACTGGTGCTTCTCTTGAACCGAGGAGGCGAGAAGAGTGAAGGAGCGCGCCGTGCTGCGCACCTGCAGTGCCGTCACGTCCAGGTCAAAGTATGGGTTGCCCTCGGCGCGCGCCGTGGCGAGCTCTTCGAGCGAGGCCTGCCCATCCTCCAGGAGACTGCCGAAGCGGGGCAGGACGCGCGAGCCGACGCGAGCTCGGTGCTCCTCCGGCGCGCGACGCTGGTCCAGCTTGTCCCGGGACGCCAGCGCAAAGCAGTTGGAGATGGGCAGCGCCACGCGAAAGCAGTAGCGCCCGCCACCCAGGCGCTTGCCATACATGAGCAGATCGTTGAAGAGCCAAAAGTGCCGCCGCTTCAGGCCGCGTGAGCACGCTTTGATGAGGTCGCCCTCGAGGATTAGGCGCCGCGACGCGTCGACGAGCCGAGGCGGTTTACGCGCGCCGCCCACGCCGGACAAAAACTGCCTGGTGAGGCGAAGGTTCTTGCGCTCCGCCGCACCGAGCGCCGCGTTGATCAGACCGGACCCGGTTGGGCGCAGCGAGGCCTCCGCCTGAAGCAGAGCCTCGGTGTTCTGGTGCCGCGAGGAGGACGTCGCCACGAGGGTCTGGACATGCTCCAGTGACTGTGCACAAGCGCGCAGGCGCTCGCGCAGCTTCTCGTCATGGCCATCCTTCTGCGAGATCTCCACGAACTCCAGAATTAGGCGCTTGTAGTACTCTGGGCGGGCGATGGGCGCCCCCAGAAATGCGCGCAGCGGCTTACCATGGCACGCCTCGTGCCGCTCAAGGGCGCGCCTGAGCGCCTCCATGGGCGGTGCATACACCACGGCGCCGGCGAAGGACTCGTACCGCTCCGCGTAAGCAGAGTAGAGTGCAAGCAGTGGGATGAGCGTTTCAAAGAGGCTCGGTACGAAGTCCGGCACCAAATTGCGGGGCCGGCTCGCCGCCGCGCCGTCCATGGCCTCCAAATAGCTGCGCCAGTCCTCGTCGAAGAGGTCCACGACGCCCTCCTGCAGAATCTGCAGCTGCACGAGCGAGTGCAGGCAGACCTGTACGTTGGCGTCCGCCAGGATGGTGCGAGCCTTGCGCATCGCGGCGCGGTCGTAGTCGTATTTCAGATGCGCGCCGACGGATATGTCGAGCATGGGCTGCACAAAGACGCGCACCAGGGTGCTCAGCTCGTCCGCGTAGTCGCGTTCGCCCGAGACCAGCACGCGTGAGAGCGCGGCCGGGCCCTCTTGGACCGCGTCGCGCGCCGTGGCGGCCGACACGCGCTCCAGCTCCTCCACTGGGGCGTCCCATACACTGGGCGGCGCGAGCTTGTCGCCGTACGAGGCAGCGGCGCGCTCCAGTGCTGCGTCCGCCATGGCGGCGTCGTCGAAGACCTCGTTGGAGTCGGGCTCCGAGCCCCCCGCCTCGCTGCCCCAGTCGTCGTCCTCGCGCAAGGGCGCCGAGACGTCAGACCCGGAGAAGGATGCCTTATCGTTCCTCTCGCCCTTGCCGATTGTCGTGTCCTTGACAACATCCTGTCCTTCTTGTTCTTCATTTTCTTGTTCTCCTCCTCCTCCTCCTCCTCCTTCTCCTCCTTCTCCTCCTCCTTCTCCTCCTCCTCCTTGCTCTTCCGATTCCCACCCCGCCTTCTCTGTGGCTGCCGTTGTGGGCTCGTGCGGGCCAAGGCCACTGCGCGTATCATGCTGCAACTGCTGCAGCTGCGCGGCCGTGGACGAGGCAAGGTCAAAGTCATCGTGCTTGCCGAGTGAGGCCATGTTGTCCAGCGAGTCCATCCGGCTCGCGCGAAGAGGCGGCTGCGGCGCATCCTCGCTGGGCGTGACGCGCGTAGGCCGCTCGGTGATGCTCTGCAAGGCGCGAACCCAATCGTCGCGCTCCTCACGGTTGCGGGCAAAGACCTCGAGCCTCTTCATCCCAGTTTCGACAATGAACTTCTTCTCCGAAAAGCCAAACTCCTCGGTGCTCCCGTCCGGGGCGGCGCTCGCGGTGATGCTGCTCACGGGTAGCACGCGCCGCACGCGGAGCCTGTCGTCGCGCGAGCGCGACTCAGCGTAAAAGAATACGTCCGTGAGGAGCACAAAGTGCAGCGACTCCATCTTTCCGCCATCACGACTGGCCTTGGTGAGCTGGCCTTGCTTGCACAGTCGGCGGCCATCTGCAAAACCTGTCACCACGTCAAGGCTGTCAGATGCGAGGCGTGCCTGTAGGTCCACCAGCAGTCCGTAGCTCTTCTCGTCCTCCACGGAGTCGTCCACGTAGCGGATAGCCTTCTCCACGAGGAGCAGCGCGCGCTGTGCAACGACTAGCCTATCATCGGCCGGCGCGACGTCCGTGTTGTCGTCGTCGCCCTGGAGCTCCCTGATAACTTGCTTGAGGAAGAGCTGGAAGCGTGGGAGACGTTGCACCGGCATGATGAGCAGCGCGTCCAGGCTCTGGTTGCGCGCGAGCGGCTGGCGCGCGTGCAGAAAGGTGGAAAAGCCTGGCTCCTGCGCCGCGAGCTCCACAATAGCCTGTGTCGCGTTATGAAAGGTTGCCGCGTAGCGCCCGTACAGCTTGAAGAGCGAGGCGAAGCGGATCACCGTCCGACAGGCCTCCTGGGCGCGGCGCGCGGCTGCCGCGTCCTCATCCTCATCCTCGGCGGCTGCCGCCACAGCTGCGAGCCGCGACTGAAGGTGCTTGAGGAGCTCCGCGCCGAGTAAGCGGATCTGGCCGATGTACGAGAAGACGGAGGCCAGCTCGCGGCGCTGCAGCACCTCGCGCTTCCACGCTTGGTCGCGGATCTCAATGGGCGCCATGTAGACCTCCAGCAGCGACTCGAGGAACTCTACATAGCGGCGCTCGGACGAGACTAGCTCGTTGATGAGCTTGTCGAGCTGCGTGGCGCCCCACCCCTCCTCCTCCTCTCCCGCCCCCTTGGGAGCTTGGGCCGGGGCCGCGGCGTCGGCCTGCTCCTTCTCGGGCATTTCCACGCCTACGCCCTCCCAGGCGGCGCGCATCCAGGCCTCATCATCGTCCTCCGCCGCCGCGGGCCCGATCACGGGCAGCGGCGGCGGCGGCGGCAGCGCCTGCGCGTCCGCGGCCGACTCGACCTCGACCTCGACCTCGACCTCGACCTCGACCTCGTGCTCGAGCAGCTTGGTCTGCTGCGGCTCCTGCGACTGCGGCTCCTGCATTGCGGCGGCCAGCGCGGCAGGGCCGGGCCCGCGCCTCCGCTCGCTCGCCGCCCGCGCCGCGCCGCGCCGACGCCCACCCGACTCGATGCGCCGCGCGCAGAGTTGGCGTTGTGCCCGACGCCCGGAGGCGTCGAGACGCCGCGCTCCAGCATGTTGATGAGGATGCGCTTTTCGAAAATTCAAAATTCAAGCTGTCGCCAATTCGGCGGCGGCGGCGGCGGCGGCGGCGGGCGCGCGCGCGCGAGGGCGCACGCGGCGGCGGCGGCCTCGATGAGCGGCGCGCGGCGGCTGGAGCTGCGGCTCGCGGCGTGGCAGGACGAGGCGCTGCGCACGGCCGCGCAGCCCATGGGCAGCGAGCAGGCGCGCCTGCTGAGCGCGGAGCTGGACGCGCGCATGGCGCGCCTGCTCGTCTCGCTCGGCGCCGACGCGGGCGCGGGCAAGAAGCAGCGGGAGGACGAGCGGGAGCAGGAGCGGCAGGACGAGTGGCGGCGCGAGGGCAACCAGGACGCCGACGCCGACGAGCAGACCCTGCTGCAGGACCGGCGGCAAGCCTCGTCGGCGCGCGAGGAGCAGGACGCGGCAACGCAGCGGCGGCGCGCTCAGGGCGCCAGGGACCTCGCCACGGGCAAGAACTCGCGGCCGCGTGACGGCGGGGGCAGGCTCGCGAGGGACCAGGGCGCAGACCGCGCCATCCGCGCCGCCAAGCAGCGGCTCGCGCGCGCGCCAGGCGCCGGCGGGCCGCCATCGACCACGATGGCGCCGCCGCGGACCTGACGAAACGGTCAAGCTTCGCGCCACAGCCTGAGCGCAAAGCAAAAAAACCGTGGCGTGGCGTGGCGTGGCGGCCGGCGCGGCGCGGCGCGGCGGCGGCGGCGGCAGCGGCAGCGGCGGCAGAGCGACGGCGGCGGCGGCGGCGGCGGCGGGATCAGACCGCCAGGCGCGCGCGACAGCTCCCGGCGCAGCTCGGCGCGACGGCGGCACCGCTCGCCAGCAGCAGATCAGAAGACCGGCGAAAGTGGAGGCCTGACGAACAGGCAAGCGAGCGGGCGCGGCGAGCTGGCGTGGGCCGGCGGCGCCAGCGCCAGCGCTAGAGCCAACATGGCGCAGCAGGATGGTGAGAAGCAGCTGGAGGAGCTGAAGAGCATCGTGTCGCGCGCCCTCGAGGCCAAGGGCGTGCTCGGCACGATCCGCGCGCAGCTGCGCGCAGCTGTCTTTACCGCCCTCGACGAGCAGGAGCGCGTGAGCGGTGTGTACCTGGAGAATCCGCGTGTGCGCAAGATCAAGGCCGGTCCGCAGAGCAAGCTCTTGGCCGCGCTCCTGCACGAATACTTTGAGTTCTTCGAGCTGGATCGCACTCTCGCGGTGTTCATGCCCGAGGCCGACTGGGCGCCGGAGGACTACGCCGGCCGCCAGCAACTCGGCCGCCAGCTCGGCCTACCGGCCGCGTCGCTCCGCGACAGCGACCGACCGCTCCTGCTGGAGCTCCTCTTTGACCGGCTTGGCCAGCCGGCGGCGCAGGGCGCGCCGCCCTCCCCTCGGCGTGCCGGCTCCGCGCGCTCCGGAAGCCCCGGCGGCTCGCCTCGGTCGCCACGGCACACGCCGTCTCCCCGCTCACCCGGTAGTGCCGCCTCCAAGCGCACTGGGGTGGTCTCGCGCTCCCAGCGCCAGCTGCAGCAGCAGCATCACGAGGAAGAGGCCGACCTGCGCTCCGCCTCGCAAGAAACCAAGCCGGTAATGATGGCCGCGGTCGCCACGCCAGAGCTTCCCGACGCGGTTGTGCGTGACATCGCGCGCGCCAAGTCTGGCATGGACATTGGCGGTCCCTTCGCCGCCTCCGCGCCGCGCCCGGCCGCCAAGTCCGCGCGGGATGCTGTCTCCCTCTCGCCTTCGCCCTCGCGCAACTCTATCGGCGCTGGCGATCTTGAGGAGGAGGAGGAGCAGAAGGCCGCTGTATCGTGGAGCGCCTCGCAGTCCCCGGCATCTCTGTGTGACGACGGCGACGGCATCACCCAGCCCATCTCCAAGAATCAGCATTCGCCGACTAGCGGCCAGAGCATGGGCAGTCCTGCACTGGCTCTGGACAGTCCGCTCACCCCGGACGACTACATCAAAGGTACTGAGGCCTTTTCGGTCGTGAAGGAGGAGGACGACGTCGATGGGATGGTGGAGGAGGAGGTGGTGGTGGAGGAGGAGGAGGAAGAGGTGGAGGAGGAAGAAGTGGAGGAGGAGGAGGAGGAGGAGGAGGAGGAGGAGTCTGACGGTCTGCTTGCGACCCTGGCGGCCACCTCCTCGCCTCCGCCGCCTGAGCTTTCCTATCAGGCGGCCACCAAGGCTTCGCCCTCCTCCTTTGATTCCTTCGAAGATGATATTGCCTTCGGAATCAAGCTGCCCGGCCAAACCACCCGGCAGCAGCAGCAGCAGCAGCAGCAAGAAGACGAGGACGAGGAGAGTTCTGAGGAGGATGAGGAAGATTGCGCAAAGGACAAGGAGGAATTCGACGAGGATGATGAGCTCTCAGGCAGCGAGCTGGATCGCATGGCGAGCGTCACGGAGGCGCCCAAGGCGGAGAGCCTCGCCGAGGGAGAGAGCCTCGTCGAGGAAGAGAGCCTTTCCGAGGAAGAGAGTCTCGCCCAGGAAGAGAGTCTCGCCGGGAAGGAGAGTGTCGCCCAGGAGCAGGGGCTCGTCAGTGAAGGAATCCTCGCAAAGGGTCCTGCCTCAGAGTCTGCTGCAGGGAGCAGCAAAGCCCTGCCTGCTCAGGACGACGACGAGGACGTCTCAAGCGAGGCGAAAGCCACCATGTCGGAGAAGCTGACCTCCAGCGCAGCTTCGTTTGACGCCTCCTTCGACTCTGAGGAGGACGCTGGGGTCTTGCTTGGCGGAGGCAGCAAGCTATCCCGTGAGGACGATGACATGGAGGAAGAATACACCAACTTCGCGCCCGCGGCGGACGATGCCCTGCAAGAGTCCGGAACAAACGCCTCTGGCAGCCCGGCTGCGATCCAGGATGACCAAGACGACCAGGTCTCTGAGGGTGAGCAGCCCAGGCAGCTCGAGACGGAGTCGCTGGCGGAGAGCGACGCAACGCCCCCGAACGGCGCTACCATGTCGGAGGGGAGCGCCACTTCGCCGGATGCAGGCGCCATGTCGCCGGGTGCGCGGCACCAAAACGAGGTGGCGCTCGACGAAGAGGACGCCGAATCTATGGTGGACGAAGTCGAATCGCTCGCCGAGGGCGCCGAGTCACCAGCTCCGAACGAGGCCTTCGACGCATCTTTTGACTCAGAGGAGGGTGCGGGCGTCCTCCTGGGCGGAGTCAAGGCTGCGAGCGCCGCGTCCGAGAGCCTCGGCGAGGAACACAACTCTCCCAAGGCAAGCGATGCGACTCCCTGCGACCAGGAAGGAAAGCTCGCATCGCCCAAGGCCGATGATGCCTTTGACGCTTCGTTTGATTCGGAGGAGGACGTGGGCGTGCTTCTTGCCGACGATGCATCTGCTGCCGAGGACCAGAGCGAGGGCGAGGAGTCCTCGTCGCCACCATCTGTCGCGAGGGGCAGCACCTCGGGCAAGGCGCTCGCGTCGCCCCCTTTCGACGAGGATAGCGCTTTGGGCGAGGAGCTTGGGTCCCCGTCCATCGCCGAGGACGACGTCTCGACCGCCTTCCCCAAGTCGAAGGATGCTCTTGACGAGTCTTTCGACTCAGAGGTCGACGCAGGTGTCCTCTTGGCCAACCAAGCTGCCAACGACGCGGCGTCCGGGGAGCAGGCTTCCGCCAACGGCGGCGAAGAGCTCGTGTCGCCATCTGTAGCCGAGGACAGTGTCTCGGCTGCGTCGCCCGAGGCAAATCGTGCCTTCGACCAGGACGAAATGGAGGACGTTGAGGCCGCCTCGTCGCCTTCGTCCCCTGCGTCTCGCAAGGCGAACGATGCCTTCGACGCCTCTTTTGACTCCGAGGAGGATGCGGGTATCCTCCTGGACAGCGGCTCTGCCAAGGATGCCGTCTCCGACGGTGAGGTTGAGGGCCTCGCATCCCCGTCTGTTTCCAAGTACACTGCGTCGCCTGCATTGTCCAAGGCTGACGATGGCTCTGGCGCTTCTTTCGATTCGGAGGAGGGTGCGGGTGCTTTCCTCGCCGACGACAATGCCAACGAGCTCGCGTCGGCTTCGGCGTCACCGGCTGCTGGTCCTGACGAGGCCTTTCCTGCGTCCTTTGACTCGGAAGGGGGCGCGGAAGTTGCTTTGGGTGACAGGAATGATGCGAATGCGGCGTCGTACGATGCTCAGGGCAAGTCGCCGTCAGCGAACACTGCCGACATAACGCCAGGCTCGCCTGTTTTGTCCAACGGAGAGGAGACCGGCTTTGACGCGTCCTTCAACTCAGAGGAAGACGCTGGTATTCTTCTGAGCGAGGGCGCTGACCGCAAGAGCGTCGTAGAGTCGGGTGCTGCTGGGCCGAAGGACGTGACGGACGAGGCTTCCGAGAGCTCACAGGCGGAAGCGGACGCAGGCCAGCCACCGTCGCCTGCGCAGCAGGATGTTCACGCCTTTGATGCCTCCTTTGGGTCCGATGAGGACTTTGGTGTCAATCTGGCGGTGCCTGCTCCAGTCCCACCCCGTGCATCTGTTGTGACATCGCCCAAGGCTGACGATGAGGAGGACTATGAGGAGGAGGACTATGAGGAGGAGGAGTACGAGGAGGAGTTCGACAAGCAAGCATCGGCTGCAGAGGCTGACTTGAGCGACAAGAAGAGCGAAGGAGATGACAAGGAAGAAGAAGAAGAAGAGGAGGAGGAGGAGGAGGAGGAGGAGGAGGAGAACGACAAAGACGAGGACGACGACGGCGAAGACGAGGACGACTATGGCGAAGACTTCGAGGAGGAGATGAGCGTTCCTTCCGAGGTAGAGAGCGTCGCCTCGATGAGCGGCGAGGAGGACGAGGAGGACTGTGACGCGTCTGCTGCGGATGCCGCGTCTGCGGCCTCGGAGTCTCAGGCTGCAGCGGACGTTCCGATCGCCCATATCCAGATCGACCTGGATGAGAACATTGTTGAGACTGTCAAGATCGGCGTCGCCGACGACACACTGGAGGCGTCCTGCGACGAGGTCTTCGACTGACTGACGTAACGTGTAAAGAAGTGACTGATGATTCGCAAAGCGTGACACACCATCTCCACGCTCGCATGCTTGCCTGCGCAAAACGCGCGTCTGTCTTCTTCCCACCTCCTTGCATGCCAATAGACCTGCCCTGCTCTGCCTTGGCCTGTCCTGGCTGGCATAGCCCGAGAGAACAAGAGCCCAGGTTGCAAAAATCCGTTTTGGTGAGGGACAGCGATCATGTGTCTCCCTCGGTTGCGCGGAGCCTTCATAGGGCGTGGCAGGCGAGCCCGTGCGTAGCAAGAGCACAGAGGCCACGATAGAGTCATAGATTGGTCTTTGGCATCGCTTGCGCGCATTGCTCGTGCGCGCATCGCTCGCGCGCATTGCTTGCGCGCATTGCTCGCGCGCATTGCTCGCGCGCGCATCGCTTGCGCGGCTCAATGGACGAGGCGGCATCACTAGTGCAGCAGCCGCATCGACGGCGCAGCATCGCAGAGGAGGTGCGTGAGCGGCGTCGGCGTCGGCGTCGGCGTGCGCAGGACGGCGCGTCGCTGATGGACGCGGTGGCGGAGCTCAAGAGCGAGGGCCGATGCCGCAACTGCGGCGAGCTTATCTCGTTCCCATCCATGCCGGCGCGGTACATGTACCAGCAATGCCCGCTGTGCGAGTATCAGCTGCCCCCGGCATCAGCGCTGTCCATCCCGACGCCGCACCCGGTGATCGAAGACAAGCTCCCCTACCCGCTATGCGCCGCGCGTATCAACGTGCACGGCGAGGCGCGACGGTGCGAGCGGCGGCGCGTGGGCGGCACTGACCTGTGCAAGTCGCACAGCCGCATCGTGGCCAAGTATGGCAAGCTGACGTACGGGCGGTTCGAGGAAGTATACCACGAGATACACGAGATTGACCTGGTGGACCCGGAAGAGGAGGGTGGTGGCTCTGGCAAGACGCTGCAGGTAACGCACGACCAGATGGTGGAGGCTGCTCGGCGGCTGGAGCAGCGCGTGGGCGTGGGGGCAGCCGACACGGTGGTTCTAGCTCGCGCTCGGCAGGCTTGGCTGCGGCGCGAACAGCGCGGTGTACTCAAGAAGGATCCACTGAGCACGGAGATCATCGCGAACATTTTGGAGCCGACCTTTGGCATCAAGCTCGAAGATCAGGCGCCCGGGCGTATGCTGTGGCTCAAGGAGTCCTTTCAGGCGCTCATGGCGCTGCCCAAAGCTCCGCTGGCAATCATGGTGGCCATGATTGGGCACCGCACGGAGCCGACCAAGGCGCGCGATGTGCTAGAGCCGCTGCGGAAGATACTGAGCAAGCACGGCGGTCAGCGGCTCGTGATTCCGAGCGACGTGAACGTGCTGCATTTGCTGGCGCCGGCGGCCGGGTCTGACGAGGCGCTGGACCCTTGCCCGGGGGAGACCAAATTCCTGCGTGTGCGGTACTGCCTGCAGGGTGTGGTGGGCGAGGTATCGGCCCGCGTCATGGATGACGACGACTTTTGCCTGTCGGAGCGTATCGTCGTGGAGGTGCCGCCTCCGTCGGCGCACAGCCGCACGACGGTGACGGGCCAGTCCTTCGACGTTCGGTCGCGACTCACCATCGTCAAGGCGCTATACGGACACTCGCATGACTTTTTGCGATCCTTCAACGTGACGGAGAAGATGCAAGGGCTGGTGGACATGCGCGGGCGCGGGCAATACCTGCGGCTGACGCCGGCGGACTTGCTAAACGACTACTTTGGTGATCCCACGACGGCAATCGAGAAGGTGCTCAAGATCACCTACAAAGTGGACCCTCGCGAGGGCGAGATTCTGGCGCCCGAGGCACACGGGAGGCTGGTGAATCCGGTGTGCGTGGCAGCACCTATCGTCGGACCGAGTCTCGTGGTGAAGAGCGCCTCGCTTCTACCCAAGTCGACAATTGGCCTCGAAGGGTCCGGAGAGCGCAAGCTGACGCGTGCGGAGCTGATTAACTACGGAGACTTTAACGGGTCGCGCAAGATAAAACACCGCGGGTCACTGGCCAAAGAGGCGAACACAATCTCGGTCACCCAGCAGGTGCGCGCCCTGGCGGCGCAACAGGGCGGCGACACGCTGGCCTTCGAGGAAGGCGACGACATCTTCTTCGTCCTGAGCCCGATCCCCGGCGAGCACGAGTGGCGTCAGCGGTTCAAGGGCCGCGAGCTGAGCCTGCGCGTGCAGATGTCAGTGAATGGCGTCCAGCGCGAACTCCGGCTGGAGACGGACCAGGAGTTCCGGCTCAAGCGCAGCGTTAGCATGGACGCGCGGTCCGTGACACCATCCATTCTGATTCATGCTGCAATTTACGGTCATCCGACCGATCCTACGAAGCAATTCAATGTACGCGAGGTGCTCGAGGCACGGCTGCGGCAGCGCGCCGGGCGCTTGCTGTTTATCGACACGAACGAGGACCTCGCGGCGCTCTTCGGGGACCCTTGCTACCCGCAGCTCACCAACAAGATCCTTCAGATCCGGTACCAGGTCCAGCAGCTCACGGGCCGCATCCAGGCCAAGGTGGCCATTGACGGCACGCTGCACGAGGAGATCCAGGTGGGCTGGCCCGCCTAGCGCGACAACTCATGAGTGCACCCGGTTCCGCTTGGTCTGTGAGAAGGTGTGCGGCGCGGCATCGCCCGTTGCGGCGCCGTCTCCCGCTGCGGCGCCGTATGTGGGGTACGCTTGGTTGCCGTAAGCACCAACTTCGGCCCCTGGGCCCGGGCCCGGAGCGTAGCGGTGATGGCGCTGGAAGTAGTCTGGTGCGGCCTCGAGCACGGTGCTAAGGCTACGTTTGGTGCGCGAGGCGGCGGCCGCCTGCATGGTAGCGGCATGCAGCTCGACGTTGTAGTTGCCCTCGTCGTCGCTGCGGTCTTGGCTCGCGGCGTCGTCGCCTTGTGGATTGGCGTGAATGCCGGGCCGCCATGGTTGCAGGTCATTGCTGGAGGCCGGCTCGGCGGGGGCCCATGTTGGCGACGACGTGTTGGAGGACGATGAGGTAGACGCCATGCGCTGCGGCGTAGTTTGATCAATGTCAAGGTCCAGATCACTGTACAGATTCAGGCTGCTCTGCTGGGAGTGCAGGCGGAAGGCGGATGGGGAGAAGGAGCTTGACGACTGCATGGGCGCGGTGCGCGCCGCCTCGTCGGCATCCAAAAACGTGTCCTGGCCCTCCAGCGCCCAAGGGGATTTTGGTTCGCTGTGCTGTTCTTGTTGTTGTTGTTGCTGCTGCTGCTGCTGCCGCTCTCCTTGCGCTTGCTGCTGCAGCTGTGAGGAGGAACCCGAAGACATGGACATGGATATGGACGCGGGGTGCGGCAGTGGCGTGTGCACTGGGGCCGCCGAGGCGGCCGCCATGGAAGATGGCACGCCCAGCGCCTGGTCATGCAGCTGCCAGCCTTGGCGCGCCACGCGCGTGAGCTCGGCCTCGCCGAGCGCCGAGCGCAGCTCACGCCACAGCACGCGCGCATTGGCGCCCTTGCCCAGGCGCGAGCGCACGTCGTGCTCCAAGTTGCGCGGCGTCCCCGGCGCCGCCGGCCTGCCCTGCGCCGCCTGCTGCTGCGCCGCCTGCAGTCGCGACATCCACGTCGACGCGCCGCCAGCAGCAGCGGCGCCGGGACCAGCGCCAGCACCGCTGCCGCTGCCGCCGTCCATGCCCAGCATGCCCATGCTCTCGCCGGCGCCGGCGAAGGGGACCGCGCCGGCGGGCTCGAGCGGGATACGCGCCGTGCCGGGCTCGATGTCGCCGGCCCGCCGCCGCCGCCGCCGCCGCCGCCGCCGCCGCCAGCGCCGCTGCCGCCTCGGCGGTCGGGTCGCGGCGCCGCGGTTCCGCCCGCGCCGCGCGCCCCTGCCGGCCTGCCGCCCCGCGCGCGCGCGCCCGCCGCCGCGCGGCGATCGCGACTCATGAGCGCGGGCGCGACCGTAGTGGCACGCGCCCCGGCGCAGGTCAGGGTTCCGGTCGGGGTCTGCGCGCAGTGCTCGCTCGCGCGCGAGCCGCGCTTGTGGCCGTTCCAGGGCGGGCAGGCTGCGGCCCGGCCTTGTGGAGGGAGCGTGGAGGGCGATCAAGGCGGGCGGCCAGGCGCCGGCACATCACACGAGTCGAGACGAGACGAGAGGAGACGAGACGAGAGGAGAGGAGAGGAGAGAGCTGGCCAAGTTTGCCTAGCCTCGCGCACGGGGGGCACTCGGCTGCCTGGCTCGGAAACTTGCGAGTTTTGGGTGTTGGAGTTTCCGCTCAGTGGCGGCGGTTGATCGAGGATAGTAGATGTCAGACTCGCACCGGCATCGGCACGCACACAAGAGGTAGTAGAGGGCGAGGGAGGACAGGGCACAGACGTACGCACGAACGTGTGCAAGCAAGGCCTTGGTTCGAAGGCTTGGCAGAGGCGAGGCGAGGTCGCGGTGCTCGGCGCGCGCTCTCCAGACCGCGAGGCGCGGCGGAGCAGCGCGGCGCGCCTTGGGCGCGTGGGCAGGTGAGGCGCACGGGCAGGCGCACAGGCCGGCGCCATGGACGTGGGCGCCGTGGACCTGGACGGCAAGACGCGGCATATCGTGAGGTCCGTCGAGCCTGTCGCGACGCTGCAAGGCCAGCGCGAGGACAAGGACTGGCGATGGGTGCTGGAGACGCTATGCCGCGCACTCAAGAGGCATGGCGCCTCGGCGACTGACGAGACGCGCGCCATGGCCGGCGTGCCGCTGCCTGAGACGGTGCTCTTCGAGAACGGCGTACCGTCGCTTTGGGCGTTCGAGACGCTCGATGGCACGCTCGCGCTGCGGCCTAGCAATATATGCGTCCTGGACGTGGTGCGTCAGCGCTTCTGCGCCAGCGCTGGCGCTAACGCTCCCCAACGCGTGGCGACGGCGCTCGCTGAGGACGGCTCACGGCGCGTGCTCAGTGCGAGCGACCTGCGCGAGCTCGGGCCGGAGGACAAGCTCGTGAGCCTGCAGCTGTACGTGTCGCCCAAGACGGCGCCGTGGAGGCAAGCCGCGATTGAGGGCGTCGACGAGCAGGCCACGCTCACGGTAGGGCGTGCCGCAGAAGAGGACGAGGCCGCGGAAGCGGTGAATTTCCGCCACGAGTTCCTGCTGCAGGGCGACGGGCGGCACCGCGCGCTCTCGTTCCGACTGGGCGCACCAATCGCGCTTGGACCGCGCGGGCGGCCGCAGCGCGAGGCCATTCGGTCGCGCAACACGAGTGTGAACGCGCAGATGGACGCTGCCGCGCAGGCGCTGGTGCGCGCTTTGGAGCAGGCCTCGCGCCACCGGGTCATCTCGCTGACTACCGAGTACCTGCTCGACGTGAACGACCGCGTATGGCTGGTCGGCACGCGCAACGTGGTGGTGACGGGCGGGGATGGCACGCAGTCGAGACCGGACAGCGGGCTGGGCACCTTCTTCCAGCCGACGCCGACGGACTTCCAGCCGCCCTCGCACTTTGAGCACCGAAAAGCCGTGGCGGCAGACGTGCAAGCCGAAAAGGGCGCACAGACCGCCGTGGAGGAGGACCTCGTGCTGCGTGACCTCGGCCTAGACACGAGCGCGCGCATCACGGACATCGCCGACATGGCGCTTCTCAAGACCGGCAAGAGGCACGTGCACATGACGAGTCACGAGTTGCGGCGCAGTGAGGCCACCCAGGGCAGGTACAAGGCCAAGGCGGCGCAGGCGCTCGAGAGCGCCACTTCCGCGGCGCCCAGCGTGAGCGAGCTGGACCTCGTGGATGCTGGGGCCAACGACGAGACGGCGGCGGCGGCGGCGCAGAATGTGCGCGAGACGAGGGCGGCCGCCGGCGCGCGGTCCTACATGCGGTCTCTGGCCGGAGGCTCGGACCGCAAGGACTTGGCCCTCGCGGTGGGCACCAAGCTGGAGGCGCATAGCACCAAAGGGCTCGACTCAAGCCAGACCATGGCATGCCCGGGCGACTTCTGTGCGGTCCAGCTGCGTATTCAAATGGGCGAGGCGGCGGTGGACCCGGCCGCGGTGCAGCAGGCCCGCCTGCTCGCGCCGCCGCCGTCGCCGTCTTCGCGGCTGCGCGGGTCGTCCCCGCTGCGGCGGGCGGCCAAGCGCAAAAAGGCTGCGGCCGCGGCTGCCACTGCCGCCGCCGCCGGCACCACCACCACCACCACCAAGAGCACGAGTCAGGACGGCTTCGAGCACAGCGACCTGGCGACCCAGGGCGGTGTATTCAGCGAGGATGAGGTGGTGGAGGAGGAGGAGGACGGGGACACAAGCGACGACCTGGAGTTGCGCGACCGGACTCGGTCCGTGACCTTTCGCAGCATCGTCCAGGCGCGCATGGAGCGCAAGCTGGTGGAGCTACACCTCAAACGCATGCAGAGAGGAGAGCGCGGGGATTACGTGCAGTGCGTGGCGGACTTGGAGTCCAGCCAGCTGGGCCACGACTTTCCGAACCACTATTACAAGCAGGTGGTTGTGTGCGCAAACTGCTTCAACATCTACTCGTCCATCGACAAGGCACGCAACCGCGCGATCGACAAGCTCGACCCGCACCACGCCGAGGTGGTGGCAAGAATTGAGCAGCGCCGCACGGAGCAGGAGCGCAAGACGGCGGCCGGCGAGCTCGACCTGGGCCAGGCCCGCTATGTGGATCGGCGCGTGAACCCATTCACTCCAGAGGGCAAGCGGCTCATGGCGCAGAGCTACGAGGAGCTGCGTGCGTTGGCATCGGAGCGCGCCCGGCAGGCAGTGCAGGCCATCACCCGACCGGCCCTGGCGGAGCTGCGGTCGTTCCACAATCCGTCGAGCGCCGTGGTCCAGGTGGCGCAGGCGCTCATGCTCCTCGTCACGGGGCGGCCGGTGAGCTGGGACGCCTTCAAGGCGATCGTGGCCAACGGCGACCGCATCATTGCTATGATGCGAGATTTCGACACAGACTGCATCCCACCACAGCGCATTGTGGACCTGGAGCCCTTCGTGCGGGACCCAGACTTTCGACCGCACGTGCTGGCGCACATCAACTCGTCGGCCGCCGCGTTCTGCGAGTTTGTTTTGGGCGTGGTCATGTCGCACAAATACCGCCGCGGCACGGCGCATCCGCGCAGCGACCCGCTACTCTTTCTGCCGGCGAACCCTGAGGCAAAGGCCGCGGCGGCTGCCGCTGCGGCCAGACAGAAGAAGAACGCGGAGGAGGGCGACGAGCCCGGCGAGGTGGCAAAGGCACTCCAGGACCAGACCGAGTCCCAGATGGTGGAGGTGCCGGCGTACCTGCGGACCAGCATGAAGCTGGCCGAGGACCTGGAGGCCGTCACGCGGGCAGACGTGGAAGTGGCTCCGCTGCAGGACAAGCTGGACGACCAGCGCAAGCGGCAGCGCCGTGGGGCACGGCCGCGGCAGCGCTTCGACAAGGCATCGCGGCGCGCGATGCTGGACGCCGAAGAGGAGTCCACGAAGCGGCCTAAGCTCGAGCTGTGCCTGGCCGGCGTGGAGAAAGAGGATTACAACGGGCCGGAGGGCTCCGAGCCGCTCATGTCGCCGACTGGTCTTAGCTACGTGCAGCACGTGTCGTTGGCGGGCGCCGGCGTCCGGGAGGGCGTACGAGGGCGTGGGCGCGGACGCGCGGACGCCGGTGGCGTCGAGAGCTATGCATTGTCGTCGTCCTGGAACGAGTCCAAGCTGGATGCGCTGAGGCAGCACGTGGGCGACGCCGGTGGGAAGAAGGACTTGCCGTCGCAAGAGCAACAGCAGCTGAGCAAGCGCGAGCTGCGCGCGCGGCGCAAGGTGCAAGCAAAGCAGATGCAGCGGCTGCACTCGGGCGGTCAGGACGCTCTGGTGCCGGCAACAGACGCTGAGACGAGCGCAAAGACGACGACGACGCGGGACTTCGTGTGCTCGGACGGCAAGACGAGCCTGACGTTCGAGATCGTGGGCACGGGCGGCCTGGAGAGCGAGACGCCGAACCTGGTAATCGTGCAGGACTTCTTTGACACATGCGAGGCCATGCAGATCTTTTTGGAGCCGCTCCTACGCAAGTGCTACGGGTCGCAGGCGTTGGTGTTCAACTATCCAGGCCAGGCCCACACGCGCTTCCCGGCGGAGACGGCGGGCGTGCTGAACAACGAGTTCGTTGCAGCGACGCTGCACGAGCTCCTGGCGCATGTAGAGCACAAGGGCGACTTTTGCTGCTCCATCCGGCCGTTCTACCTGGTGGGCGTCGGCAACGGCGCCAACATCGCGAGCTTCTTCGCGGCCGAATACGGTGGGCTGCCCGAGTACCGCAAGTGCCTGCGCGGGCTGGTGAGCGTAAACGGGTTCGCGCACGTGGACGAGCAGCTGGCGGCCGTGCTGCACAGCTCAGTGAACATCTTTGAGAGCTTCCCGGCAGGGCGGCCGGACCTCCCGGTCTCGTACTTTTCTCGTTTCCTCTTCTCGGACGACTATCTGCGGCGCGTGGACCCGGCGCTGGTGTTGAACATCTACACCGCCGTGGGGAACCCCATCACGCTGCAGGGCCGCTCGCACCTGTGCCAGGGCGCGCTGAGGCACAAGGACGTGCGCGAGCGCCTGGGCAAGCTGGGCATCCCAGTGGTGGTCGTCCAGGGCACGGAAGATGCGTTGGTGAACCCGACGAATGTGGACCCTTTCATTGAGGGCCGCACGGTCTCGCACCTGTGGTCGCACCAGTTCCTCGCCTCGGGCAAGATGGGGCCCAAGGCGGTGGACCAGATGCGCGCCGCGTTGCGGCGATCGGATGGCGCCTTTGTGATTTGGCTGCGCGCCGGCCACGAGGTGCGGCAGGAGTCCAAGGCGCAGCTCGTGGACGTGGTGGAGACCCTGCTTGGCGTGGGCGCGGACGAGAGCGACTTTGCAGCCGGCCTGCACGCATCGCAACGCGCCAAGGAGGTGAGCGAGTCGACTCGTGCCAAGCGCAAGAAGCAGCAGGAGCGGGAGAAATCGCTGGACGAGGACTATGTGGCCACGGAGGACAACAAGGAGCGCCAAAAGCTCCTGGCCGAAAATGACCGCGCGGCGCTCGCGGCGTTTCGCGAGGAGGACAGCGAGCTGCTGCTCGTGGGGGACGCAGAGAAGCGCCGGAGATCGCGGTCCAACAAGAGAGGCCAGGAGCGCGGCGCGGCGCGGAGGGAGGGGGTGCAGGGGAGCAACAACGAGGCGTCAGAGGGCGAGGAGGACAGCGCGCAGTGCGAGTTCGAGGAGGCGATGCGGCGGCACCGCGAGACGAAGCGTCTTGCCGCCGAGGCGCGGCAGGCGCGGTTGGAGGAGCTCGAGGAGATGCGGCGCGTCGAGGAGGAGGCCTTGCGCAAGGAGAGGCAACGAGCCGAGGAGGAGAGGCTGCAGCAGGAGGAGGAGGCCCGGCTGGCGCTGGAGCGTGAGCTGCAGGAACGGCGTGACCAGCAAGAGCTTGAGATGCACCAGCTTCTGGAGGAGAAGCAGCGCACCATGATGGCCGAGGTGGAGGCGGAGCGCGCGCGCGCGCGCGAGCTCTCGGAGTCGCTGGAGCGGCAGCTGGCCGAGGACGGCAAGATGCGCGCCAAGCTCGCCCAGGCCGGTCTGGACATGGACACGGTCATGGAGTCGCGCAAGACGCCGCCAGCGCGCGCCCCGACGCCCGAGGAGACTATGCGCGAACAGGTGCAGCGGCAGATCGAGCACCTGCGGCGCGAGCAAGAGGACCGGCGGCGCAAGTGGGAGGAGGAGGACCGGCGCAAGATTGAGCTCCTGGAGCAGCAGCTGCTGGGGCGCAAGGTGGATCGCACGGAGCAGGCCGACGCGCTGCGCCGCGAGACCGGCGCAGACCGGCTGCAGCTGGTTTCGCGCGAGGAGGTTGGTACACGGACCCGGTGTGGGGAGACGCCGCAGACGACGCCTGAGGAGACCAAGGCCAAGGAGGTAGAGGAGGAGGAGGAGGAGGAGAAGGAGGCGCCGGTGCCGGGGGGGGTGGAAGAGATGACGATGAAGGAGAAGGAAAAGGAAGAGATGTCGGCCACGTTGGTGGAGGCGGGCTTGGACAGGGCAGATGGCGAGGACAAGGCGACGGCGAGCACCGAGGGCAAGGGCACAGCTGCGGCTGCGATCGAGGACGCGATTGCGGCCGCGGAGGCGGCGCAGCCCGTCGTGGAGCGCGTGGAGCAGCTTGACGAAGACGCGTTCGAGCAGGTGCGGCGCGAAATGGAGGCCGCGGAAGAGGAGCGCTTGCGTCAAGAAGCGGCCGGGCGCGCGGGGCGTAGCGAGGTGCAGCGCGACGCCCAGGCGGTGACAATCCAGCGCGTGTACCGCGGGCGGCTGGCACGCATGCGGACGTCGAAGCTGAAGCAGAGCAAACTGGCGAGCGACGAGCAGTATCAAGCAGCCGTGCGGCTGCAGGCGGTGCAGCGTGGGCGCATGGGTCGCGAGCGAGCCGCGGAGGTGCGCATGATGGCGCTGCGGGACCGCGAGGAGGCGCAGGCGGTGCTGACCATGCAGCGCGTGGTGCGCGGCAAGCTGGGCCGCGCCAAGGCGCGCGTGAAGCGACAGGAGACCGCGGCAACAAAGGTGCAGTGCATTTGCCGGCGCAAGCTGGCGCGTCGTGAGGCGGAGCGCATCCGCGCGGAGCGCGAGCGCGTCATCCAGGAGGGCAAGTCGGCGGTGAAGATCCAGAGCGTCTGGCGCATGTGGCGCGGGCGCGAGGAGTTCTTGCACGAACGCATCCTGAACCTGGCGGCGCTGCAAATCCAGCGCGTCTATCGCGGCGTGCGCGGGCGGCGGCGCGCGAAGCGCAAGCGCACGTGGGAGAGCGCGGAGCCGGGACCGGAGCGGCTGCAGCTGGGGCTGGCGCTGATCGAGGACTCCAAGGCGGCTTTCTCGGCGCAGCAGGAGGAGATTGATGCCCTGCATCGCGCCCAGGAGCGCGCCGAGACGCGCGTGAGCCAGGTGCATGCCGGGCTGCAGGAGTCGGAGCGCGAGCTGGCGGTGCTGGAGCAGGAGCTGCGCGACGTGGACCAGTTGGACGAGACGCTGCACGAGCTGACGCACGAGAAGGCTCTCTTCGACGCGCGCGCCGAGGTGGCGGAGCGCGAGGCGCGCGCGAGGCGCGGCAGCGCGTACGACCCGGCGAATGACGACGAGGCACGCAAGCGCGCGGCGGAGTCGTATGCGCTGGAGATGCAGATCCACATCAAGCGCGCTGAGCGCGAGCGCAAGAAGAAGGAACTCGAGGCGGAGTTTGCGGCGGTCTTCAAGGAGGTGGAGGAGAAGAAGTCGGAGCTGCGTGCTTTGGAGCACGGCATCCACGACATGGAGAGCACGCGCAAGCGCAAGGAGCGCGAGTTCCAGCGCCTGCAGCGCAACCTCATGGAGCTTCTCGAGGAGCAAAAGGCGGAGCTGGACCAGCTCCGCGAGAAGGGCATCGAGCTGGAATCCGCCACGGCGACCTCGGCGGCCGCGGCCGCGGCCACGGCGGCCGCCGCCCGCGAGAACGAGGAGCGTAGCAAGCAGATGTTTGCGAGTACGGAAGAGCTGCTCAAGTTCCAGTTCATGAGCATGTCGCTCTCTTACTTTAGCTCTATCAACATGCTCAAGAACCTACGCGACATCAACGCCGACACGACGCAGCACGCCATCGCGTCCTCTGCTGACACGGCTGCGGCTGCTGCGGCTGCGGCGGCGGCTGCCAATATCGAGGACGTCTCGGGGATGGCTGCGAGCGTGGGCGGGCCATCGCAGAGCAAGCTCAGGGAGAAGCACGAGCAGCTGCGCAGGCAGCAGGACGTGGAAGACGCGGCGAACTTACTCAAGGAGCCCTTCCCGCGCGACGTGCGCCTGTGGACCGTGCAGGACGTGGCGCGCTGGCTCGACACCCTGGCCTTGGGCCAGTACAAGCCGGCCTTTGCAGAGGCCTGCATCGACGGCGATTTCCTCATGGAGCTGCGTGTCGAGGATATGCGCGACGTTCTCGGTATGCGGCATGCGCTGCATGTGCAGAAGTTGGACCTGGCCCGCAACAAGCTGCGCCCTCTCAATGAGCAGGAGCAGCGGCACAAGCAGGCCGTCGAGTGGGAGGCCAAGGTCGCCGCGTCACGGCAGCAGAACGCTGGGTCTGCTGCGGCCGACGTCGCGGGGGGTGCAAGCGAGCAGGTCCCCGAAGTGGATGCGGTCTTTTCGCAAATTCGCAACGGCCGCTTCAACCGTGTGGAGAGCGCCCTCAACATGGGTTTTGACCCGAACGAGACTGATTCGCACGGGAACTCCGCGCTCATCATCGCTTGCCAGAACCTCAACAAGCGCATAGCCGAACTCCTGCTGAAGCGCGGCGCCAAGGTCAACCACCAGAACGCCCAGGGCAACACTGCCATGCACTTTGCCTTTAGCTACGACGTTGCCCAGGAGTCGGGCCTCGGCGAGCTCCTCATCGCCCACGGCGCCGACGATTCCATCGAGAACCGCATTGGTCTCTCCTGCTACGACGGCATTGAGTAACCTTTTCAAAACAGCTTTTAGAACAGAGATCAAAGTGAAGAAGCTGCTGCACTTGCTGAGCCTTTCGGGATGCCGCGAGTGCCAGTCTGCGGCCTGTGACTGGCCTCGCTCGCCCTTTGAGTCGTCTGAGTCGAGCACCTAACCACCGTACTACGGTGGCCACGCGCAGCAGAACTTGGACGTCCACAAAGAGCGCGCGGCGAGGCGCGCGGACGAGACGAGAGGCACGCACGGGGAGCGGCACAATGACGCGCGCTGAGGAGCCGCGCGCCGAGGCGCCGGCCGCGGATGCGCGCGGCAGTGGCAGCGGCAACCTCAGCGGCTCTGGCGACGCCATGAAGGCGGCGAGCAACGTGAAGCCGCCCAAGATGAGCGAGTACGAGTGGAAGCGGCTGCAAAACATCCGCGAGAACCAGGAGCAGCTGGACGCGCTGTTTGAAGGCGTGCGAGAGGAGAAGGAGGCCGCCAAGAAGCAGCAGACGGAGCGCAAGGCGGCGTTGGCCGCCGCGCAAGAGGCGCGGCGTGCGTGGATCGCGGCCGAAGAGGAGGTGGCCAAGGCGATGGAGGTCGGCGGCGGCGACGGCGACGACGCCCTTTTGGCCGCTGGCGTGGAGCGCAGCGTGGTCTCGGCTGGCAGTAAGCGCCGGCGCGGGCGCGACGCCCCGCTGCGGCGGTCATCCCGGGTGCGCGGCATCAAGGCGGAGCTGCCCGGCCTGGACGCAGACGCGGATGCAGATGCGGACGAGGAGGTGTTGGTCGTGAAGCGCGAATCGGCGTTTGCGACGCCCATGCCGCTGCGCGCGTCGCGACCCTCGGCGCGGGAGCTGCAGGCGCAGATGAACGCGGCGTTTGCAGAGGCCGACCAGCTGCCCAGGATGGGCGGCGGCAGCGCGGAGCGCGATGCGGCCGTGGAGCGCTGGGGCGAGAAGGTGCTCTCGGCGGCCAAGGACGGCGAGATTGACTGGCGGCACTACGTGCTGTCGCGGTCCACCGTGCAGGGCCCATACCCGATCGAGTCGCCCTTTCTGCTGCTCCAGGAGCGCTTCGCGCACGACCCGTGGCGGCTGCTCATCGCGTGTTGCCTCATGAGCCGCGTGCAGTCGGCGCAGGTCAAGGAGACCGCAATTGATGGCTTCTTCCGCCTCTGCCCGACGCCTACGGCGGCGCTCGACGCCTCGCCAGATGATGTGCGCGACGTGCTCGCACCGCTCGGCCTCTTTGACAATCGCTTTCGCAGCGTGCTCGAGGTGTCCAAGAAGTTCCTCCTCGCGCCGGCTTTCCAGCTCGACCTCAAGGAGAACAAGGTCTATGGTCTGGGCCCCTTCGCCTTTGACAGCTACCTTATGTTTACGCGCGGTATGGCGCACAAGATGGTGCCGGAAGACCGTAATCTTCGCGCGTATTGCACATGGGCCAAGGCGCAAGCTCGTCAGGCGCAAGAAGCTGCGCAGCAGTGTTGACGTGGCACTCACGAGTCCAAGCACTCTTTTCTGCAAGAGGCTTCGCAGCAGTGTTGACGTGGCACTCATGAGTCCAAGCGCTCTATTTTTTTCCCCCCTTTCTTTCTCTGTGCTTTGCGCATAGCATACACTCCGCAGCATTTCTGAGGCAAGGCACAAGCGCGCAAAGTGCACGAGGCGGGTTGCGGCAAGGCCCGAATTGGCACACGCCGAGTCCATGCTCTCTTCCCATGAACCTTTTCTTAAAAGTCTCTTTTTCTTGCTCTTGCAACGAACCTCTTTTCTCTTGCACGCAGCATAGCGCTCACTGAATGCCAGTGAGATCGTGAGTCGTGCATAGCACGAATCACTTGGATGTAGTACTAGCCTTGGGCCCGACACGATTCGCCTTGTTGGACTTGGTCTTGAGCTTGGAGTTCTTGAACTTGCGACTGTCGTTGTGCGACATGAGAGCCTGGTTGCGCTGGCCCTTGCCACCCTCCCAGTGGGAGGAAGGTTTGGCAAAGGCGAGGTACTTGCCGCAGTTGGTGCAAGGCTTGTCGCGAGTGAAGGGCTGCTCGGTGGCGCAAAAGCCGCAGATCTGGCGCGTGGCCCACTTGGTCTCGGAGCAGTGGCCGGCCGCCTCGTGGCAAATGTCGCACGGATAGGCGAGGCCGCAGCAGGGGAAGCGGAGCCAGCGAAAGCTCTTGGCGTAGTGCTTGCAAATGCCGAGATTGGGCAGGGGCTTGCCGGGTGTGATGTCAATGTCGGCGTTTGCGGCGCTGGCAGCCTTGGCTGCTGCGCCCCCCTTTTTGCCTGCGCCGGCGCCCGCACTGGCGCCGGCAGTCCCATCTGGCGTTGCTGTGTCGAGGGCTTCTAGCGGGCAGTTTTGAAAGGCGACGCGGATCTTGGCATGGCAGCGACGGCAGGCGTGCTCCTGGAGCTTGGCGCGGCGCATGTCGGCGAGCGAGGCGAGGCGGCGGCATTGCGCGCAGCTCACGCGAAGGTCGAGTGCGGCGACGTCCTGAACCTGGGCATGGTCGAGGTCGAAGAAAGCGGTCTTGCCGTTGCTCTGCGGGTGCACGAGCGCCGGGTGCATGTTGACGACGAGTCGCGCACTGCAGTTCGAGCACCAGGCCTTAAAGGGCTGCTGGCCCTGGAGGCGTGCGACCGTCTCGTGGCCGCAGGGCCCGCAGGAGATGACGGCCTTGAGCGAGGAGACAAAGAGGACGTCGGCACCGTCCATGCGCAAATCAGTCAGGGTGAGACGCGTGCCAGTCTCCTCGGGGTGCAAGTCCGGGAGCGGCTCGTCAAGGTCGTCCGGGTCGAGGTCGCGCGCTGCTGCCGCGGACGCAGCCGCAGCCGCCGACGCCGAGGACGGCGCCCCGGTGGCGCCCTCGTCGTCCTTGCCTTTGAGGTCGCGGAGCTCCTGGCGGAGCTGCTTGAAGCGATCGACGCACTCACGCTTGGTTTTGCCCGGGACGGCCTTGGCAATGTTCTTCCACCGCTCGTTCTTGTCCATGGTGGCCGGGAACTCTGCGAGCGCGGCGTCTAGCGCCTGCTGCTGCTCGTCCGTCCACAGGTGCGCGTTCCGCTCAGCGGCACGCTCCTCGGCGGCGCGCTGCTCGTTCACCTCAAAGGTGCGGCGCGCGGCTAGGCGCGCCTGTCGCAGGTCGGCCCGGACGGCACGGAAGCGGTCGACGACCTGCGCCTTGGACTTGCCCTCGACGCGGGCGGCCACGAAGCGCCAGCGCTGGTGCTTCTCCATGGACTTGGGGAACTCCATGAGCGCATCCTCGAGCATGAGCTGCTGGGCCAGGGTCCAGTCCTCCTCGGATGGTGTCGTGTCCTTGGCCGCAACATTTTCGTCAGCACTTTCGTCAGCATCCTGGGCAGCAGGCGGTCGCCACTCGCCAATCTTGCGGTCGATCCATTTGGCGAGCGGGCGCAGGACGGCATTGCCGCGGTGCGCAGCCAAGAAGGCGTTAATGTGCTCCTGGAGCACGGGCTGAATGGCGTGCTCCGAGAGCACCTCGACGACGGGGGACTCGTCCGGGTAGGCCTGTGGCAGCTGCACGGCGATGCGCAGGCCGCGGCGCTGGTGCTCCGTGCCGTCGGCATCTGCCCAGGCGTCCTCCGGCAGCCAGCTGGCGTCGAAGTCGGGGTCCGTGGTGGCGACGGCGTGCAGCTCGCAGGCCGCGCCGGGCCTCGTCTCGACGAACTGCGCGCCGAAGCGCCGCGCGAACTGCTCCCACTCGGCCTGCATGGCTGCCCGCCGCACACCTCTGCGGGGCTCCGCGGGGCCGGGCGGCCCGATCTCAGGCTGCGCCAGCGCGAGCGACTCGAGCTGGAGCGCGAGCGCAACACGAAGCTTGATGAGGCGCGGCGCCGGCGGGGCTCGGCCAGAAGTTCTATTTTCTTGAACGGCTTGAGAACGAACGATTTCGTTCACGGAACGTTCAAGCTAGCTAGCTCGCTGAGCTGCCGCGGCCGCGCTGGCCGCAGCAGTCAACGCTGTTGCGATCAAATCGTCGTGGCCACGCCGATCCCCGCGGAGGAGGAGGGCGCGCGGCGCGGCGCGGCGCGGCGCGGCGCGGCGCGGCGCGGCGTGGCGCGGCGCGGCGTGGCGCGGCGCGGCGGCGGCAGTCGCCGCGACAGCGGCGGTACTGGGGGGTTGGTTGACTGCGTGCGGTAGCCGGCGCCGTGCTTGTTCAAGCTCGTGGGCGCGCTCGCGCACGGCAGCGGCAGCGGCTTGACGGCGCGGCGCGGCGCGGCGCGGCGCGAGGATGGCGACGCAGGGCCGGTACTCGCAGTCGTGCTCAGGATGCGGGTACCAGGTGCTGCGCAGCCGCGTGAGCAGCATGCAGCGGTGGGGCGCCGCGTGCAGGTACTGCGCGAAGAAGGGCCTAACGATGGATCAGCACCGTGAGTACCTGGCAAAGCTGGAGGCCAACGCGGAGCGCAACGCAGCCGGGCCCGTGATGGGCCCGGCGGCGCGCAGCGCCGTGGAGACGCTGGCGCGGGGCGAGGAACTGGGTGAGGAGGACCTGCGCAAGCTCGCGCTCGAGTACGTTGAGTCGGCGGCTTCGACGGTCAAGGTGGATGCGCCGGGCAACGCGGAGCAGGTGGAGAAGCTTCAGTGCCCATTTGCAGCGTGCAAGCGCGTCTTTATCCTCAAGGGTAAGCTGGGCACGCATGTGATGCGCGTGCACCGCGAACCGCTGCTGGCGTCGCTGTCGCACCACGTGGCCAAGGAGCGCGCCTCGGACACGGAGAGCGCGGGCGGGAGCGGCGGCGGTGGGAGCGGTGGCGGTGGTGGCGGCGGCAGCGGCAAGGGGCGCAAGCGGCGCGCCGACTCGGAGCCGGGCCAGTCCAAGAAGGAGCGCCTGATGCTGGAGAAGCTGGCGACCTTTGACAAGAAGGGCTACGACAAGACCATTCCGGTGCTGAGCCAGAGGCAGTTCCTGGGTCCCGCCTCGGACAACCTGGTGCGATGGAACGACAGCGCACGAACGCGGCTGGGCCTGCTCCCGCTGCAGCCGCCGCAGGGCTCGAGCGCCTTTGTGAGCGCGCCGCACCGCATCTTCCGCCTCGCGGTGCGCGGGGGCAAGGTCTCGCGCAAGTGGAATATGGCGTTGGACTGCGACGAGGAGAGCATCTTTGGCATGACGCACGCCGAGCTGTGCGACCAACAGGCGCCGCAGCTCGGGCTGGGCATGGGCCAGCGCGAGCGCAAGAAGGCGCAGGCGCGCCGCAAGCGCGCCAAGCACCAGAGCAGCTCGTCTGCTTCGGCTGAAGATGTTGACAACGCCGCCACAGACGGCTTCAACTCTGGCCTCGGCGATATTCGCATGTTGCGGCCGCCGCCGCGCCGCATCTTCCACTGCGGTCTGGGCGCCGTCGCGCGGTGCGAGCTGGCACGGGCCGCCGAGAGCAACTGCAAGGCGGCGCTGCTCGAACTGACGCCGGCTTGCCTCTCACACATGGCGCCCGCGCGACTCCTTCCCGTGCCGACGTCGACGCCAGCGCCGCCCAGCGAGGCGGAGCTCGAGGAGTCCGCTTGGGTTGGCGAGGCTGCTCGCCTCATGGAACTGGCTCTGAAGGGCTCGCGTCGGCGCGCCGGCACGAACGAGCTCCGCGCCGCCACCGACGCAGACGCCGATACGCTGCCGCCGGTGGCGGACGACGCAGATGCCTTTGCCAAGGCTGGCCTCGGCCCTGCCTCGAAGGCCGTGGACATTGACGAGGCCAAGCTTCTCGCCATGACCCCGTCGGTCTCCCTGCTGCAGGCGGCCGAGCGCTCTCGCGCCGAGCGCATGCACGGTTGATGGATTGATTGTTTGATTGCTACTTTCTGAAAGCTTAGTATAGGTGTGGTAGAGCGTTGCTCTCCAATGGCACAAGAGGGCACGCGGGTCAAGGACGTGAAGGGAGGGCACAGGCACAGGCACAAGCACATGCACATGCAATGCACAGGCACATGCAAGGAAAGTCCGGACAACGAGATCAGACGCACATGCAGGCGAAAGGGGAGGGGGGGGGGCGCTTGTGTGATGTTGTATGATATTACAGGTCGTCGTCATCGTCAGGAACAGGCACGTCCTCAGGTCTGCCGGTCGATGCATGACTGCCCGAAGTTGTCGAAACCGGTGCAGTCTGAGTTTCGGCAGGAGGGGCTGCAGGCAAAGCTCGAGCAGTCTCGGTCTTCGTCTTGCCACTGCCACCAAAGACTGTGTCAATTTGGCGAGAAGAGTCGAGAATGAGCGTGGATGGGGCGAAGAAGAGTGCGGGGCCCTTGGCCGTCGCGTCATCCTCCTCCTCGTCGCTCTCAGCAAGCGCGGCGAACGCATTGGCAGCAGAAGCGCTCGGCCCAGTACCAAGGCGCTCGGCAACCCGGCGGCGGCGATCCTTGGCGAGAACGGCCTCGCGCTCAACGTGGGCCTCCTGCAACGAGTGCAGCAGGTCAGACCCAAGCTTGCCGAGCTTGACAGGCTGCGCGGCGGCGGCGGCGGCGGCGTCGGCGGCGGCGGCGGCGACCACGTCAGCCTGAATCTGAAAGGTGGGCGCAGCGAAGCCCTGCAGCGGGATCTCCTTCTTGCGCTCTCGAGCCACGGCGGCAGCAGCGAGAGCGGCTGCGGCTGCGGCAGGGCCAGCCACGCGGCGCCGCTGACGAGCGGGCCGAGGCGGGAGCTTGTCAGCCTGCGATCGCATCGGCTGGTTCTGCTGGTTCTGCTGGTCCTGCTGGTCCTTCTGGTCCATCTGGTCCTGCTGGTCCTGCTGGTCCATGTCCATGTCTGAGTCCTCGCTGCGCGCGCGCTTGCGGCCAGCCGTGCGTTTGCCCTTGGGATCGCGTTCTAGCTGGATCTGCTGCTGCTTGATGTGCTGCTTACGCTGGCGCTCCTGCTGCTTGCCCAGGAGGAGCGCGGCGGCCGCGGCATCGTCGTCGTGGTGCACGATCTCCGAGGCCACGGCCCTGGCGACGCGGCCCGCGCGCGCCGCGTGCGCCGCGCGCGGCCCCTGCTCGCCCAGCCGCCGCTTGCCGTCCCGCGCCGCGCGCCGCTGGCGCCGCGCCTTGTTGCCCGCCATGGCTCTCTCGCCTCTGCGCGCGCGCCGCGACCGCGGCGGCCACCGCGCTCGCCACGAGCACCAGCGCCACGAGCGCCACGAGCCGCAGGCCGCGCCACGAGTCGAAGGGCGCCAGTGGCCTGAGCGAGCGAGGTCCCCGCCGTGTGCCGCCGTTCGCCTCCTTGCACACCCCGCCTAACATCACATCATGATGGACAGCCATGGCCACTGGTGGCCGGGTGACGGCGTGGCCACAGCAACAACATGAAGCCGCGCCAGCTTGGAGCACGCACCCACTTCGCGGCTCGGGGTGCTGACGTCGGCGCGGCGCGAGCCAGACCGCGATCGCGGAACCACGGCGTCGTCGCACCGCACCGCGGCGCCAAGCCAAGCCAAGCCTTGTGTCGGCTCGCGGCTCCGACTCGCGGCGCGGCGCGGGCGCGCGCTCACCACTGGTTGGCGCAAGCCGCGGGCCCTGCTTGGCCAACCAGGCGATGAGTCGCCCGGCGGGCCGGCAGCGCCTACTTTGGAAGGAAGATGAGGGGCGTCTCCCGGATAAGATTAGCTACATGATGATGCATCGATCCTCGGCTGCACTGCCGCTGCCTCAAGCCGCTTGAGCGCCGCTCAAGAGCGCCGCTCAGCTCAAGCTCCGGCTCCGGGTCCAGCGAGCCGCCTGCCAGCGCGGCGTGGGCAAGCAAGCTAGCTAGCGGCGCTTGCCATCGAACGCTAGCTAGCTCATGCTGAGCGAGCGGCGCACACCCTTTGTGTCGATGGCGGCATGGCGGCCACCATCCACGGATTCCACGCGGCGCTCTGCTACTACCTGTTGCAGGCAGCTTGGGCTGACCCAGTGACACTGACGGACAGCGGCAGCCAGCTGCTGGCGGCTGCGGCGTCTCGCGCGCGACAGCCTGCCTCGAGTCCAGCGCTCTCGCTCGCTCGCCCGGCCGCCCGCGCGCGGCGCTGCCCGCTTCGCCAGCACCGCCGACTCCGAGCCTCTGAGTCGTCAGAGTCCACGCGCGCGACTGGCTGGCGTGCTGCTCGCCGCGCAGACTGCGCGCGAGCGGTGGCTGCGGCGCGGCCAGGCTCGCGGTCCTTGATCTTTCTATCTTACTATCCCCTTGCCTCGCGCTCAGCTCTGCTTGGATGTAAGCGCGGCGCGGGCTTTCGCAGCCGCGGCCTTGGCGGCGCTTGCGCAAGTGCGCGGCGCCGATGATGCGCCACTTGCACGCACTGCGCGGCTCGCCCTCCAGAGGTCGCGGTGCTCGGTCCAGCTGCCCGACCAGCCTGCTGCCTGCCTGCCTGCCTGCCTGCCTGCCTGCCAGGCCAGGCCTTCCCGCCGCTGACCAGTCGCGGCTGCGGCTCCGGCTGCGCCAGCGGGCGCCGCGGGGCGCGCCTCTGGGGGCCTGCGCCCCCGCGCCCACTGCGCCGCCGCGCCGCGCGGGCCCGCCCGCGCCGCGAGGCACTGCGCCCTCCGGAACGCCCCGCAGCGCCCAGAGGCGCCAGGGGGAGGGCGCCTCTGGGCGCGGGAGAGGGCGGCCCCGGGGCGGCGCCTCTGGGGGGACCGCCGGGGGCGCGCAGCGCGGAGGGAGCCAGGGGCGCTAGGGGGGCCGCGCCGCGGGCGAGCGACAGCCACCCGCTCGCGAGCCGCGCGTCAAAGCGCGCGGCAATCCAAATTGCAAACGGAGACAGGCAGGTGAGTGGACGATGAGCAGAGGCGGCGGCGCAGGCGGCCGCCGCGCGGGGCGGGGCGGGCGGCGGCGCAGGCGGGCGGCGAGCGTGCGAGCGTGACTGCCGGCGCGGAGCGCAGGCGGCCGCCGCGCGAGCGAGCGCGGGCGGGCGTGTGAGCGAGCGAGCGGGCGAGCGAGCCTTTTTTTTTCGAATTTTCGCTTTTTCGAAAAATCTGCCCAACTCAGGGCCTCGCTTGCGCGTTCATGCTTCTCGCGCGCGCGCGGGCGGCGTACTAGCGGTGGGCGGAGAGGCGCGGGTCGCGCTTCTCCGCGTTGCCTCGCGTCGCCTTGCCAAGCGCGAGATCCGCCTGCGCGTCACTCACTGATTGGTTGGCTGATCGATCGGGGCGTGACACGCTGGCGCCATCAACGCCGGGCGGAGATCTTGCTTCGCGGATGCGAGGGAGGGGAAAGATGCGGCCGAGGAAAGAAAAGGAAAAGAAAGAAAAGGAGAACGAGAGCACTGACGTGTTGCGCGGCGGAACAGGAGCAGTAGCACCAGCTTAGCAACTTCGACAAAATGGCCGCCGAGGGCAAGAAGAAGCCTAGCTTCATCGTCGACTTCCTGGCCGGCGGTGTCTCTGGCGCCATCGCCAAGACCTGCACCGCCCCCATCGAGCGCGTGAAGCTCATCATCCAGACCCAGGATGCCAACCCCCGCATCATCAGCGGTGAGGTGCCCCGCTACACCAGCATCGGCAACACCTTCACCCGCGTGTACTCCGAGCAGGGCCTCCGCGCCTTCTGGGCCGGCAACGGTGTGAACATCATCCGGTACTTCCCCACCCAGGCGTTCAACTTCGCCTTCAAGGATACCATCAAGGCTCTCTTCCCCAAGTACAGCCCCAAGGACAACTTTGCGGCCTTCTTCGCCGTGAACGTCGCCTCGGGCGGTTTCGCCGGCGTTGGCTCCCTCTGCTTCGTGTACCCGCTTGACTACGCCCGTACCCGCCTCGCCTCGGACGTCGGCACCGGCAAGAAGCAGTTCAACGGCCTCGTGGACTGCCTCGTCAAGACCGCCCGCGGCCCCTCGGGCGTTCTCTCGCTCTACAACGGCTTTGGCATCTCGGCCGTCGGTATCTTCCCCTTCCGCGGCGCCTACTTCGGCGTCAACGACACCCTCGTTGGCCTCAACCCGTACCAGAAGGAGTCCTCGGTCCGCGGCATTGCCTCCAAGTTCCTCTGCGCCCAGACCGCTGCCCTCGCCGCCGCCTACGTCTCGTACCCCTTCGACACCGTCCGCCGCCGCCTGCAGATGCAGTCGGACAAGCCCAAGGCCGAGTGGAAGTACTCCGGCACCATGAACTGCTTCAACAAGATCCTCGCCGAGGAGGGCCCCGCCGCCTTCTTCAAGGGTGCCGGTGCCAACGCTCTCCGTACCGTCGGCTCCGCCCTCGTGCTCGTCCTCTACGGCGAGATCAAGAAGCTCATCTCCTAAGCCCGGTCCCTCTGACCATAAAAGCCTAACAGAGCTCCCCTGCCCTCCGTTTCATCCACTCCTCTGTGTGTTGCTCTCGAATCGATTCCTCGAGCCTTTGCCATGGTTGTGCTATCAACGTCTCCGAAGCGTGCGAGAGAGAGAGAGCAGGGCGCCACATAAAAGCCAAACAGAGCTCCCCTGTTGCTCACGAATCCTCGAGACTTTGCCATGGTTGTACGTACACTCGGGCTGTCAACGTCTCGAAGCGTGCGTGGGAGAGAGAGAGAGAACAGGGCGCCGCATAAAAGCCAAACAGGGCTCCCCTGCCCTCCATTTCGTCCGCCCCTGTTGCACACGAATCCTCGAGCCCTTCCATGGTTGTACGTACACTCGGGCTGTCGACGTCTCGAAGCTTGCGTCGGGTGGGAGAGAGAGAGAGAACAGGGCGCCGCATAAAAGCCAAACAGAGCTCCCCTGCTCTCCATTTCGTCCGCCCCTGTTGCACACGAATCCTCGAGCCTTTGCCATGGTTGTACGTACACTCGGGCTGTCAACGTCTCGAAGCGTGCGTGGGAGAGCGAGGGAGAACAGGGCGCCGCATAAAAGCCAAACAGAGCTCCCCTGCTCTCCATTTCGTCCGCCCCTGTTGCACACGAATCCTCGAGCCTTTGCCATGGTTGTACGTACACTCGGGCTGTCAACGTCTCGAAGCGTGCGTGGGAGAGCGAGGGAGAACAGGGCGCCGCATAAAAGCCAAACAGAGCTCCCCTGCTCTCCATTTCGTCCGCCCCTGTTGCACACGAATCCTCGAGCCTTTGCCATGGTTGTACGTACACTCGGGCTGTCAACGTCTCGAAGCGTGCGTGGGAGAGCGAGGGAGAACAGGGCGCCGCATAAAAGCCAAACAGAGCTCCCCTGCTCTCCATTTCGTCCGCCCCTGTTGCACACGAATCCTCGAGCCTTTGCCATGGTTGTACGTACACTCGGGCTGTCAACGTCTCGAAGCGTGCGTGGGAGAGCGAGGGAGAACAGGGCGCCGCATAAAAGCCAAACAGAGCTCCCCTGCTCTCCATTTCGTCCGCCCCTGTTGCACACGAATCCTCGAGCCTTTGCCATGGTTGTACGTACACTCGGGCTGTCAACGTCTCGAAGCGTGCGTGGGAGAGCGAGGGAGAACAGGGCGCCGCAACTTGCGTGATGCTTTCTGCCACTTGTCAGGACGAAAACTTTCATCACGACCACTGTGCTGCTACTACCGTAAGTTTTGAAGTCTGCCAAAGGTTGTCTTGTTGCGAGCCGAAACCCTCTCTTGTCAGCCAGCCTGGCCTTGAGAACATTCTGGGATGAAAAGTCTCGCCTTTTGGCCTCTTCACATGGCTTCGATGGGCCTGGCCTATCCGAGGAACGATGGAAAGTCCTGCGTCTTGCTCAATTCGTTGGGCCATTCGGAGAGAGCGGGATCTGTGACTGTTTGCAGCCTCGCTTCTATGCTCGCAGACGTCATGGACGCTGACCGGAAACATCCACGACGCCTGGCCTCCGTAGCCTCCGGCCCTCCGCCGCTGCGTCTCTACCAACTTGAACGTCGCTCGGAGCCTCGGACGCATGAAAATGGAATGAGAATTTCGTCTCATTCAGGCGCGGAGGCAACCGGAGGCCCCGGACGTTCAAACTTGCTCGCGCCATCCGTCCGTCTTGCGCAGCTCCGCAACTGCCACGTTGACAGAGTCTGACTGTGAGTCCGAGCCAGCGGGTCTTCGCATCGATCGGAAGCAATCGGACTTGAGTAGTGTCTGTAGGTTCGACTGTGGAGCTGCTTTCAATGCCTTCCATGTGTGAAGTGCCAGCCCGCGCTGGTTTCGCTTCACTGTCATGCCCCGCTTGGCAGCAAAGGAAGCCCACTCTCCGAGTCGTCGCGGCGCTCACAGTCAGTAGCTGCTGGCAGCAATTGCATCAAGTTCACGTGGCCGGTCCGGGTTGAAGTGGTGGGCCCCGCCGCAAGTGGCCAAGTCGGCGCCGCAGGCCTTGCAACCTCGGCTCGCTTCCGGGAGGAGTCCAAAGTGCTGGACCAAAAAAAAAAACCATCGTGCGTGCTGGATCTCCACAGCTCCGCACGGAGGCCGGGACGTTTTGTTGGCCGGTGGGCTTTCACAAGCGGATTTTCCAACGGCTGTTGGGCATTCATTCCAAGGATCAGCGAGTCTTGCGCGGATTCAAACGTCCAACCTCACACTATCAGGCTATTTCTCACTGGCAGCCACCAGTGTGTAACTTAGGCTGGCTGGCCCTTTCAAGTTTCAACACCGTAATTGGAAGTGCGCATCACGCGTTCAGCCCCTCTGATTCCGCCGACGAGCCCCCTCAGGTGGCTCGGTCGCTCCGACTCGCTCGGACCCAATGGTTGCACCGCGAATGTCCGCATGCGTCCGGGACAGCGCGCACGAGGAAGTTAGTAAGCCATCCATCACCAGGTGGCCAAGCCTGACCAGCTGAGCCAGGTCCGCTCTAACAGTAAATGCTCTTGCAGGACTGCTCCTTTGCCAAGCTATCGTGCGCGCGCAGCCTCGTAGCGCACCGTCGCCGCAGGCGCTAGCAGCTAACCTGGCTCCACTGACAGGCTGGCGCCGGAGCGCGCCGCTGGGGGCCGCAGGGCCACTGGGCCGGCGTGTCGTGGTGGCATGTCCTGCCGCAGCGGCAGTGTCGCCGCCTTTTGGCCCAAGTTACGGGGTTGTACGATTCAGTACGAAGTTGGGAATCACTCATGGGCCTCAGAGCGACCGAGTTCATCCATGGCACGAATTTCTCCACCGTGACGAAGTGCCTGTACTAGTAGGCCTAGTAGGCCTAGGCGGTGCGCTCGGACTCGCAACTTGAGTCGGAGCGCTCCAACCACAAGAACAGTGGGTACAGCGGGTACAGCGGGTACAGCGGGTACAGCGGGTACAGCGGGTACAGCGGGTACAGCGGGCACTGTCGACACCGTCGGCACAGTTGCTTCGGGCTGTTTCGACTGTTTCAAAGTGCCGCGGCCACCGACTCGGACTAGGCGTCCCCCAACGAAACAACGCCGGTGGCGGCATCGGTGCCGTCACGTCGCCCTGGCGCGCTGGGCGACACGCCAACGCCGGCATCGTGCCGCCGCGCGGCCCGCGCCACACGATGCAGGCACCTCGCCAGGGGCGAAGCCACTCCTTTTGCCCGGCCTCAAAGGCCCGAGGCGGCTCGAGCAAGCTTGTGTCCGCCACCCCATGCCTGGTCTTGAGAAGTCGTTTCTGCCAGTGCGCCTGGCATCGGCGATCCGGCGGCTGTACCTGTCAGGCTTAGCCTACATCGCGGATCAGACACTCCGCATCGCAAAGCAATCTAAGCAGGAGCCCAACACCTAGGGGACTAGCTTTGAGGCTTCTTGCCGCGGTCTCCAATCTTTCGCGACGTCGACAGTGCGGAGTCTCGATGCTTTTGGCGCTCGCTTGCCCGCGCCTCGCTTGCCCGCGTTTGGCCTTGCGCTGCGGCTTGTGAGGTGGTGAGAGCTTTCGGGAGCGTGCGCCGTCTGAGACTTCGCCCGGCGCCAAAGCTGGCGCCGGGCGAAGTCTCAGGGTCGTCAGCTATATAGCCAGAAGCCAACTTGAAGGAGCAGGCGTCCGCGTCAGCAGGCGGTGGACCGCGCCGCCAAACTGCGACGAGCCTTGGACGCCTCCTAGCTCCGCCAAGGCTCCGCCAAGGCTCCGCACGCGTGGTCGGTGCTCGTGCCTGTCTGTCGGTGCAACTCTTCGCCCGGCGCCAGCTTGAACGCCAGAGAGCGTCGTCATATTCCAGCCGGAAGCCAACTTGAAGGAGCAGGCGTCCGCGTCAGCAGGCAGTGGACCGCGCCGCCAAACTGCGATGAGCCTTGGACGCCTCCTAGCTCCGCCAAGGCTCCGCCAAGGCTCCGCCAAGGCTCCGCTCGCGTGGTCAGTGCTCGTGCCTGTCTGTCGGTTTTGCAACGGAGTCTTTCATTGCAATGCTCTAACTTAGGGCCTAAGGTAGGCCAATTTGGCCAAAGTGATAGGTGACGCTTGCACTCACTGGCAAGCGCGGCGCCGCCGGCCACGGTGCGCCGGTCGCTCCGTCGCTCGGTTACCCGCTCGCTCGAGCTAGCTCGGGCAGTCGGGAGCCTGCTGTCGCGAGCGAGCAAGCGGCTGGCCCGTCGTGGCTGCACGGACAGCGGACCGCGGCGTCGGTGACTCACCAGCGCCGCGACTCGCAGAACGGGCCACGTTCCTGACTGACCGGCGGCGTCCCGACGCCGCCTCCTCGTCCAGCCAGCAAGCTCGGCGGTCGTGCGTGTCGATCTTGCGCCAATCTCGACTTTCTCTCTGTTTGTGCTGTCGCAACAGTCGGGAAAGAGGAAATTAGTAGGTTCCTGAGCGTCCATTCATTGGGTGGTCTTCTTCACACAGGGCGTTGCCGTGGTGCCAGAGGTCCAGCCAGTACATCGAGCGCCTGCGAACGAGACAGGCGCAGAAGCTGCCGTTGTTGCGAGCCGCCAGGTGGGCATCGTCAGCCAGCAGCCGACGTCCCTGGCCGTGTGTAGCGCCCGTTCGTGTTGCTCGGGGCGCTCGGGGCGCTCGAGGCGCTCGAGTCGGTCATTCTTCGCTCCGCTCCAGTCCGAGTCTGGCCAGCCACGGTGTCGCTGAGGTCTCTTGGACCACCCGACCTAGATTTGCAAGCTGACAACTTCTGTTGCCCCGCCCGGCGCCTGCTGTTGACACCTGTCGACAACGCCCCGCGCAGCTAGCAATGAGCCTCAGACCGGCTGCCTAGAGGCTTCGGAAATCCCGACGCGCTCTCCTCGTGCAAGCTAGCGACAGCCGCCAGCCAGCGGCGGCCGGCGGCCGTCGAAGGCAAACCGATTCGTACTACCGCGAGCCTCGGGCAGCCGCAGGAAGGTGGGCTGAGCTGACGAGGCAGCGGGGACAGCGGATCGATCCGGCCAACTGCGAGCTAGCTCTTAGCTAGGGCGCGCTCTGCGTTCTTGCGCGTGCTGTCACTGTGCAAGTATCTAACTCACTGCAAGTAGCTAGACTTCGCGAGCGAAGCGCGACTTGGACTTGAATCGAGACACCTACAGCGGCGGTCGGTTTGGGGGTAGGCTACCCCCGCGTCCGACGCGTCGCAGCAGGAGCTTTGCGCCTCCGCAGCTGTCCTCGCTGCGCCGTTACTCCCGCACGGTGCAGCGTGCAGCGTAGCCGCCTTGCTTTCGGCTGAGCCGGAGCTGGCAATCGGACGGAGCCGCGTGCGCGGGCCTCGGGAGCCGCCAGAGCAATTGTGGAAGCGCGCGCTGTTTGTCCTTGCGCGGCCGCGGCCAGGCCACCACACTCTTCCTTCCCAGCTGCCAGCTGGCCGTCGGTTGCCAGCTGCCAGCTGACTGCCTGCCAACTGGGCGTCGGCTGCCCCAGCTTGCGACAATCGGAAGCTCCATGCGGCATGAGCACTTGCGCAGGCGGCGCAGGCGATCAGCCCGGCCGCAGCTCCGAGTAACGCGCGGCGAGGGAGCGAGCTGGAGCGGGCGAGCGAGCGGGCGAGCGAGCGAGCGAGCGAGCGAGCGAGCGAGCTGGCTCGAGCGAGCAGGCTGGCATGGCCTGGCGTCACCTGGTGGCCCTGTAATCGGCCTACCTAAGTAGAGAGAATTTGACAGCAGTCAACGTGACTGTTTGGCGCTGTATGACACACTCTGAGTTGCGCCGCCAGTGCAAGCGAGTGCGACCTGCTGCCAAAGCCGCTGCGTGGCGGTGGGGCGAGTCCCCGCAAGGCATCTGCGCGCTTTCGCTGCTACTGTGGAACTGATGGGCCGTCCGACCGAAGCGCGCAAATCGCTCAGACCGAAGCGAACGTGATGAGGGCCGCGAGGCGAGCTCGCTCCGCATTTTGCGCGCTTTGAAGCGCAGCCCGCATGCAGTAGTGCAGTGTCAACGCCGCGGCCTGAGCGAGCGGGTGCCTGGTCCTCGCGTTCTGACCCTGGCTCGAGGCTCGTGCTCGATTCGATCAGTCAATCGATCACCAGCTCTAGGCTAAGCCTGCGGTGGGTGGTTTGAGTTTGCGCAGCGCTCAGCCGATGGCAGTAGAGCGCGTCGTGCCAGTGGTGCAGTGAGTGCCCCGCTCCCATCGGCGTTAGCAGGCCTTCGCGCCGATTGTGAGGTCACCTGATCGTGACTGACGCGACGTGGCCTTTGCCTGCCCTGCACGCATCGACTCGGGCATCGATAGATCTTGCTGCGAGGCGTCCGGGCAATGTCCCGTGTCCGGGCCGAGGCGGCCGCCTTGCGCAACGGTGCGCAACGAGGCATGGCGAGGCGAGGCGAGGCGAGGCGAGGCGAGGCGAGGCGAGGCGAGGCGAGGCGAGGCGAGGCGAGGCGAGGCGAGGCGAGGCGAGGCGAGGCGAGGCGAGGCGAGGCGTGGTGAGGCGAGGCGAGGCGAGGCGAGGCGAGAGGCGTGACGGTGCAGTGGCGGTGCGCTGCTCCGATGCGCTGATGCGAGCTTCCCCCAACAGGGACAGCGGCGGAGCTACCCGATGCGGCTTCAGGTAGTTCGCGGAAACGGACACGGCGGGCCGCGCCGCCCGCGCCGCGCGGCGGACGGCTTGTGGCTGCCGCTTCTCGCGGCGGGGCCGCGGCGGCGGCGCGGCGCCAGGGACTGACGAAGTACGCATCATCATGCCATCAGCAGGGCGCGACGCATGCAGCCTGGTGTGGCCGCGATCGAGTCGGTCGAGTTGAGTTGGGCGGGCCGTCTCCGGTCGGTCGTGATTCCAAGCAGGTTCGAAGCGCTAGCTAGCTAGACCCAACTCAACCCGTTTGGCCACGCCAAAGCTGACTTGCTTGTTGCTGCTGGGGCGGCTCACGAGCTCTCGCCGCCCGACCGCCCTCCCGCCCCGATCTGCCGGCCGGCCTGCTGCTGCCTTTAGCTAGCTAGAGAGTGCTTTGCAAAGAGTCGCTGGCGCAGGCGGCGGCGGAGACCAGCCAGGCAGAACCCAATCGAGGCCAAGGGGCTTGCTTCGCTGTAGCGCGCTTCTGCGGAGGCTCTGCCCACAAGCGCGCGCGAGCTGGCCGCACGCGTGCGCGAGCTGTCCCTGCGCAGAAGGGGCACGCAGTCGCATACGCCGCGAGCGCCGCGCGGCCGCCAGCAGCGCAGGGCCGCGGCGCCGGCGTCGCAGCAGCGCAGGACAGCACAGCACGGCTGGGACGTCCAGGCCAGGCCTGGTGGCGTGGCCGCGGTTGCGGCTGGCGGACGAGGGGGCGCGCCACGGTAGAGATCAGCCAGGTCAGGCGCAGGGTTGGAGGAATCCTTGCTGGCTCCGGCTCCGCGAGCGAGGCTCGCGGGCTCAGCCGGCCGGCGCCGCGCCACCGAAGTGCGGCGGCCGCCGGGCCGCGCATACGCACGCGCTTTGCGCACACGCAGCGAGGGACGCGAGCGGTGGCCGTGGCCTGGCGCCAGCCAGCCAGCCGGCCAGCCAGCCACCCAGACCAGCCAGCCAATCAGGCACGGCCGTGGGCGTCAGGCCAGGCCTGCTGCGGCCTGCCGCGGACGCGCGAGGCTGGAGCGGGCCCGGTCGCTCCGCAGCTGCTGTCCGAGAGCGTGCGTGCGTGCCTGTGAGGCTCGCTCGGTGCAAGCGAGCAAGCACGCGAGCAGCGAGCAAGCAAGCAAGCAAGCAAGCGAGCTCTCCACTGCCCGTGCACCCGCACATTGTCCTGCACCTGCACGGTGACCGACAAGAACACCTCCGCATCTCACTGTCAGCCACTGTCAGGCCGCGCAAGCGCGCAAGCGCGTAAGCTGCTGCGTCGTGGGGCGAGCCTAGGGCGACCTGGAGCAAACAGGCGCGTAGACAGGAACGGCAAAGCCGTAACCGGCCCGTCCTCTGCCCACCAAACCTGGAAAAGACGGCAACGTGGCGCACGCCGCCAGCAGCGTACACCAACTTCCCGACGCCCAAGCAGGCGCCCCAGCAGGGCTCGCGCTCTAGCTTCGCGCGCCCCCGCGAGCGAGGCTCGTCAGCGCGCCCAGGCTTGCCAGCGCTTGCGAGCGAGCCCTGCTCAGTGCCCGCTCGCTGGCTGCCTGGCCGCGTCGGTTGCGTCGAAGCGCCGTGCCGCCCTGGCGGCCTAGCCTTCGCCTTGGCGCGCCTTGGCGCGCCTTCGCGGCCGCGGCAGCCCCGCCCGCCACAGCGCTCGGCTCGCTGCACAGGTTCGGGTGCTTGAGCAGCCACGGCGCTGCTGTGCGCTCGCGCAGTGGCGCAAGTGGTCGATCGTTCCGCTAGCTGAGCGGAGCTGCCCGGTCCGCCAGGCCCGGCGGGGCCCGCTCCGCGCTCTGCAGAGCTGCGGCCAGTTAGTTGCGTTGGCCCGCGCGTGAGCGCAGCCAGGTGGACCTGGAAACGCCGCTCGCAGGGCCACAGGACTTTCGCCGCGTTGCGCGCTGCAGGGCGGATCAGCGGCGGGCGGTCCGCGAGCAGGCCCGTCGAGCAGGCGCGACGGCGCGCAGCGCTCCGCATAGCGGAGTGGAGTGGAGTGGAGTGGAGCCGGGCTCCTCGCCTCGCCGCGCCGCGCCGCGCCGCGCGCGGTTGATTGCCCGCAGTGCCAGCTCAGCTGGCTGCAAGCCTTGCTGGGCAAGGCTCGGCTCGGCTCGGCCCGCCTCGGCTCGGCAACCGTCGCAGCGCCGTGTCGCACCCAGCCGGTGGCGACGCCGGCGCAGCCCGCCGGGAGAAAGAGCTCCGGCTGGCGTGTCAACTGAGGGGCGTCAGAACGCATCGGTAGTGCGTCCGACAAAGCGCGAACCGAGCGCGCCGCCGCGGGCCGCGGAGGCGCGACAGGCGGCGACAGCGGGCGACAGCGCTTGCGGTTGGCTGCTGAGAGCAGCATAAAACCGTGGACACGGAGGCTCCCGCTTGAGCCTCGACTGATTGCGAAGGAGGGAGAGGCTGGAGGGGGGGGGGGTGGGCTGTTGCATGCTCGCTTGCTGCGCATTGTGCATTGCGCAGCGACGATCTAGACCCAAGCCCAAGCGGATTTCCTCGCTTCGCCTCGTTTCGCATCGCCGTGCGCATTGGACATATTGCGAGAGCGACCCCAGTGTGGTGGCGCATTATTCGACAGTCCCCAAATAGTTGGTCATCATTGTGGTGCTCGCGCGCTCGCTAGCGAGCGAGCTAGCGAGCAAGAGCGGTGCGGGCTCCCTGTCCATGCAGGGAGGCTTGGAGCCGACGAAACGAGACGCCATGACGCCAGCGCCCGCCGCCAACGCCACAGCAACAGCGACAGCCGCGGCGCGGCGTCCGCGCCAGCACCAAAACGTCGCCCTCGACGCCCTCAAACACCAGCAACGGCTCAAGGAGGAGGCCGTCAGAACCCTCGTCCCAACGACGGCCTTGAACATGTCCCAGGATGAACCGCAGCTCGAGATTGAGACCGCAGCCTGGCTGCCGCGCGAGACCTTTCACCCGCATGACGTCTTGCACGTCAAGGAGAAGCGCCCCTTCGGCGCCACCCGCGGGAACACAAGCGTACCACAGGCGCCCGAGCTCGTCGTGCGCATCGCGCCACATGGCATGGGCGCCTCGCGCAGCCTCGCCGTTCGCGCCACGCTGTGGAACTGCGGTCCCATCTCCCAGCAGGCCGGCTATCTGTCCAAGCGCGGCCTCTCGGCGCTCACGCCTAAGCACGGCGAACCCTTTGGCGTGCTGCGCGGTCAAACAACCATCGAGTGCGAGAATAACGTCGCACTATTCGGCCACGCCGGCCCTGACGGCTACCGCCGCGCCATTCTGCGCTGCGTCTTCAGCCGCGCCGCCAGGATACCCTGCAAGCGCAACTTCATTGCGCTCAAACTCGAGTGCGTGCTCGTCGACCTCGCGCGCGACCTCCCGCTCCCTCGCGGCATCCAGGCCCCCGACTCGCCGCACCAGGCGGCCAGCGAGGGCGTCGCCGCAGCCGCTGGCGCCGCCGGCGACGACGACGATGACGACGACGACGACGATGCTTCCACCATGCGCACGGCCAGGATTGCCGCATCCTCCCACGCGCCCGCCCTGTCTTCGACTTCCTCGGCCAAGCGCTCCCGCGCCGGCTCCTCTGAGAACGACGACGACGAAGACGACGACGACGCTGACAACGATGCAAAGGCACCCGTCGCGGGAGACGCCGCCCGTGCCACGGACTCCGCTGCGCTTGCCATTGTCCCAGTCGCAGCACTCAAGGCCGTCCTCTCTCGCAGGCTATCCATCTCCGAGAAGGCCATGTGCCCGCGTGCCTGCGACATCCGCAAACGCCAAGGCGCGCCACGCCATCCCACCTCCGCCCAGCACCAGGGCTCGCCCAGCCTCGGCGCCAGCACGGCCTCCCCACCGCCGCACGTCCTCGACACGCGCACCGGAGCCGCCGCCATGCAGCACCACACCATGCACCAGCACCTCCCGCACGATGCCCGCCCTTCAGCAGACAACTTGCGCCAGCTCCTCCAGATGGAGGCGCTGCAGCAGCAACACCAGCAACATCTGCAGCAGCCTCATCAGCCTGCCATGGCCGCCAACCTCGCGCTAGACGACCCTGTCAGCGTCGCGGCCTATCTTGCGCGCCACGGCGGGCTCCCATCCTCGCTGCGCTCCTTCGCCTCGGCCACCAGCAGCGCCATCAACAACAACAACAACAACACCGACAACTACCACCATCATCACCACCACCACCCCAGCAACATGGCCGTGCCCGCGCGCAGCGTTCCGCAGTCGCTGCACCAAACGCTGTTGAGCACAACCAACGAAGCGCTCTACTCTTCGCTGCTCGCACCCACCGAGGTGCATCAGCAGCAGCTCCAGCATCAGCTCGAACGCCAGCGCAGCCATCAGCAGCACGCCGTCGACTTGTCCTGGACCACGCCCCAGCCGCACCTGCAGCTCGGCAAATCGAGTCACGATGCAGGCTATCCTTCCTCCTCTCCCTACCTTCCTGTGCACAACGTCCCGCCTCCTCAGCACCAGCACCAACACCAGCAGCGCCAGCTCGCTGACCCGTGGACGCAGCTGCAGCGCACGATGCAACAGTCCACCTCGCAGTCCTTCGGTCGTGCCCTGAGTGCGCCCAACCCATCCACCCTTTCCAACAACGAGCTGTCTTTTGATCATCTGCACCAGCTCCTCGCCAGCCAATTGCGCCAAGACCTCTCCCAAGCTTCCCGCAATGGTGACAGCTTCAACCGTTCCACCTCCTCATGAGCGAAGCGCTGCCGCCAGGCCTAAGTTGCGCTCTACCCTGAAACGTAGAGGGCTTCGCCTTGGCGCTGCGCTTTGCGACCTCTCATTGCAACTGAACATGGAACTCCTCGCGGACATCCCTAAAACGATAATCACTGTATAAACCTTATGCGTTCGTGACGAGCGGACCAGCCGACCGAGGCCAGCCCGCCCAGCGCCCTTCGCCGCGCGCCCTCGGCCGACCTCCCTCCTCGCGCCACGCCCGCCTTTCCCCGCCCTGCCGTGGAAAAACGTCCTCTCGAGTGCCGCGGCGAGTCCTGTGCGCTCGCCCGAGGCCGCATCCTTTTTTCCCCCTCCCCTCCCCGCCCCCCCACGTCCACTGCGCCTTTCGCGCCGACCCGCGCCCCCCCCGCCTCCACTGCGATTTCCCCCCTCCCCGCCGCACCCCAAACTCTCCAGTGGTGGCTCCCCCCTCGCGCCACTGGGCCCGGGCGCCCCTGGCGGCGGGCCGCTCGGGGGGGCGTCCTCTGGGCGCGCCGAGGGGCAGCGGCGCGAGGGGGAGCGCGGCGGCCGCGCTCGTACGGGAATGGCCGCCGGCGACACGTGGTCGGTTGCGCGGCCACGCGGGAGCGGCAGACAGACTCCTTTCTCACCCGCGGCTGCTGCTGCTTCTAATAACTACGCGCGGCGGCGCGGGGCGGCGGGCGGGCGGGCGCGGCGGGCGCGGGCGCGGCGGCGCAGAGCGGGAGCGCGCGGGCGGCGGCAGGCGCGGCGCGGCGCGGCGCGCGAGGCGCGGCGGCGCGGCGCGCGGCGGCCGGGGGCGCGCGACGCGATCGAGCGGCCGGGGCGGGCCTGGCCTGGCCTGGCCTGGCGGCCAGTGGCGAGCAGCAGCTGCCGGCGCCCGGCGGCGAGGGGGGGATGGACGCCATGCAGCAGGCGCAGATGATGCGCGGGGGAGGGGGCGGGCAGGACGGCGCGGACCTGCACCATCAGCAGCAGATGCAGCAGATGCAGCAGATGCATCAAATGCACCAGATGCATGCGATGCAGCAGCAGATGCATCCGCAGCAGCGGCAGGACGCGGATGCGGAGATGATGGCGGCGCAGCAGCAGGCGCAGCAGCAGCAGCAGCAGCAGCAGCAGCATCACGACGAGGACGACGACGACGATGAGCAGGATCCAGAGGACGATGATCAGGACAAAGACGACATGCTCGACCCGACGAGGTACGGGCGGCAGTGCGCCTTCCCCGGGTGCGAGAAGGCATCTCAGGGCCCGACGCAGTACTGCGTGTCACACGGCGGCGGCAAGAAGTGCAGCCGGCCCAACTGTGACAAGGTGGACAAGGGTGGCGGCTACTGCGTGTCGCACGGCGGCGGCAAGCGGTGCTCGGCGCCGGACTGCGACCGCGCGGCCAAGGGCCCGACGGCGCTCTGCATCGCGCACGGCGGCGGATCACGCTGCAAGATGAACCGGTGCGCCAAGCTGGACGCCGGCAAGGGCTTTTGCATCGCGCACGGCGGCGGCAAGCGGTGCAACGCCGAGGGCTGCGAGAAGAGCGCACAGGGCGGCACGGGCCTGTGCAAGGCCCACGGCGGCGGCCGCCGCTGCAAGACCGAGGGCTGCGGCAAGCGCGACATGGGCGGCGGCTTCTGCATCGCCCACGGCGGCGGCAAGCGGTGCGAGTTCGAGGGCTGCGACAAGAGCGCCCAGGGAGGCACCAAGCGATGCGTGCGTCACGGCGGCGGCAAGCGCTGCCGTGAGCCCGAGTGCACCAAGTCCGCCGCGGGCTCCACCCACTACTGCATCCGCCACGGCGGCGGCCGCCGCTGCAAGGAGGGCGGCTGCAGCAAGCACGCCACGGGCGGCGGCTACTGCGCCGAGCACGGCGGCGGCCGCCGCTGCTCGGTCCAGGGCTGCGCCAACAACGCGCTCTACGGCGGCGTCAAGGGCCTTTGCTACGCGCACGGCGGCGGGAAGCGCTGTGCCGCGGAGAACTGCAACAAGAGCCCGCGCGTTCCCACCGAGTACTGCGTCTCGCACGGCGGCGGCATTCGCTGCAAGTTCGAAAGCTGCACTTCGCTCGCCCGCGCCGGCGGCCTGTGCGGCACCCACGGCGGCCGGAAGCGCTGTCGCACGCCCGAGTGCGATAAGTTCGCCAAGTTTGGCGGTTTCTGCAAGGCCCATGGCGGTGGCAAGCGCTGCCGCGCCCCCGGCTGCGTGCGCTACGAGAAGACCAACGGCTACTGCCCGCTCCACGCCAACGCGGGCCCCGGCATGGCCCCCGCCAAGTGCGACGACCCGAGCTGCGATCGCCCTGCGCAGTACAATGACAGTTATTGCCGCCTCCATTCGGCCCACTCCGCTGGCGCGCTCGGCGTTGCGCCACACCACTCCTCCTTGGGCCTCCAAGACCCGGCTCAGCCCGATGCACAGTCCACCCTGGATATCCCTGACGATGAGATTGAGAAGCGCATGCGTGACCTGCAGCGCGAGATGTCCGATCTCCAGGCTCAGCGCGAGCGCAACAAGCGCCGCCGCATCGCCGGGCCCCACGTGCCCGCTCCGCCACACGCCTGGAACTCGCATCAGTTTGCCGCCACACAGGGCGCTGTCTCGTCGCCTGCTTTTCAGCAGCAGCCCCATGCTCAGGATGGCTTTGGTGGCTATGGTCACGGTCAGCCTGCGCCCGTGCCGCCTTCGGCTTCTTCGACTTCGTCTGGCATTTGATTTGATTTGATTTTGCACATTGGCCGGTGCACAGTCCGGAGGAAAGCAAGAAGCCTGTGTCCGGTCAAGACAATAGTTTCCGAAGCTTGCTCGTTTGACTTTGGCCTCGGACGAAGGATGCGGTCGTCTCCGTTGCTTACCATGTGATCGTGCTTTGTGCTTGCGTGTTTAGCTTGCCCTTGTCCTAACTGTAAATTCACACGTTCCTTCCCTCCCTCCTGCAGGCCTCCAGACACGTGCAGCAAACAAAGGAGAACAAAAAACGCAAAAAGCACAAAGACACACAAACACATCATCATCATCGTCACATGAGGAGACAACAACCGTCGCTGGAGGCCGCGAGGACGGCGACCGAGGCTCGGGAAAGCGGCGTATTGGGGGCGGCAGCCTCGTCGGCGTGACCGGGCACCGCAACGGCGCGACGGCCTTGCTTGCGCGAGCGCTGCACGATGGCGTCGGCGAGGTGCGCAACGTCCGAGTTCAGGGCGAGGATCTGCACAATGTCGCGCTGGTGCTCGACGAGGTCGACAAAGTCGTCAAAGTCGATGTTGTCCTCGGGCGTGAGCTTGATGCGGCGCAGCGTGTTCCCGTTCGGGTCGTCCTCAAAGTCGATCATCTCGCTCTGGGAGGCAGCGTAAATCTGGCCCTTCTCCGGAATCCACGGCACCGGGTGCGTGCCGTTGCGGATGCGACGCAGGTCCAGTCCGGTCCAGAAGGAAAAGGCGCGCGGGTTGAGGACGTCCTCGAGGCCGCGCTTGGTGCCGAGGCGCGTCTCGACGTTGCGGTCCAGGAGCGCGAGGATGAGCGCACGCGCGCTCTGCGGTACAGTGCGCGGGAACTTGACGGGCGCCGAGCGCGTGCCCTGGTTGCGCGTCTGCATACCGGTATGCTTGGTGGAAAACGGGTTGAAGCCGGCGAGCAGCTCAAAGACACAGGTTCCGTAGGACCACCAGTCCGCGTCGATGCCGTAGCGGTGGTTGTTGATGACCTCGGGTGACCAGTAGCCCTCGGTGCCGGCGCGGCCCTTGACGAGCTGGTTGGTCGTGATGCTGGCGGCCAGGCCAAAGTCGCTGATCTTGACGTGACCATCCGAATCCAGCAGAATGTTGCGCGGCTTGAGGTCGCGCATGATGAAGCCCAGCGAGTGAATGTGGCCCAGGCCCACGGCGATCTCGGCCGCGTAGAACTTGGCGCGCTTCTCGCCAAAGGGCCCGGCGCGCAGGTGGAACTTGAGGTCGCCACCGATGGCCAGCGGCAGCACCAGGTGGTAGGCGTCCTTGGTTTGAAACGCGTAGCGAAGCTTCATGCAGTACGGCGACGGGTGCCGGGCCAGCGTCTCCAGCGCGAGCCGCTCCGCCACCACCTGGCTCCGGCTGTGCTTGACCTTGATCTTCTTCTTGGACATGAGTTTCATGGCCAGCATGCAGCCCGTTTGCAAGATGATGCAGCCATGCACCGTGCCAAATGCGCCCTGGCCCAGCACGCGGTGGTACTCGATCTGCCGCTCCGAAATGGGCTGCATCGCGAACGTCTTGAACCGCGCGAACTGCGCAAAGGCGGCCTTGTGCTCCACCAGGGCCTCGTACATGGGCAGGCAGACCGTCTCCATCATGCGGTCCAGCGCCTCGTTCAGGTCCACGGATCGCTGCTTGTGAAGGCGCGACAGCACGCCGCTGCGCGCCGCCATCATGCGCCCGCCCGTGCCGGCCGTGGCGCCGCGCCCGCCACGAGGCGTCAGCACGCCCGACGTCACGCGCGCCGTGGCGCCCGGCTTGGCGCCGTCAAAGGTGGCCACCTCCGTCTCCGCCTCGAGGCCCTCCAGAAAGCCCGACTCGGACGCCATCATCGTGCTGGGCCCTGGCCCGTCCGCCGGGTTCCCGCCGCCGCCGCCGTCCGCACCGCCGTGCGCCGCCTTGCGGTGCCGCAGGCCCACGTCGTTCTCGTCGGCCACCTCGTCCTCGGTGAACTCATCGCCGTCCGTCGCGAAGCGCCGCGGCCCGCCGGCCGCGCCGTCGCCTTCGCCCTCGCCCTCCGGGGACGGCGCCTCCGAGTCCGTGCTCGCCGCCTCCTCTTCGGCGGCCTCGGCCTCGGCCGCCGCGGCCGCCGCGGCCGCCGGGTCGTACGCCTCGGACAGGGCTCTCTCCAGCGTCTGACGCTCGGGCCGCGGCGAGGAGCCCTTCAAGAAGTCCTCCACCGGCGCGAGCCTGTCCACCTTGTGCTCGCGCAGCAGGCGCAGCACCTCGGCGAAGGGCGCCACGTTCGACGGGTCTTGCTGCCGCAGCTCGTAAATGTCCTCGACGAACTCCAGGAACCGCGTCTGCGGCCGGTCGCCCTGCGGCCCGCCAAACTCCAGGTCCTGCACCTTTTGCTCCAGGTCCGCAAACTTATCCAGGAACCACCTGCCGAGCGGCTCGGCGATCACCGACCCGCACGAGATCTCGTACTTCTCCATGAACTGCTGCTGGTTGAAGTTGCGCCCCACCGGCGCGATGCGCTTGCTCGGCTTGGGCGTCGTGTCCAGGATCGCCTTCTGATACTTGGCATCCTGGATCACGTGCGCCACGTCGTCGAAGGTGATGTCCATCCTCCCCGCCGCCGCCGACGCGCCGCGCCGCGCCGCGCCGCGCCGCCTCCGGCCCGGCCTCGCCCGGCCTCGCCCCGCCTCGCCTCGCCGCCGGCTCGGCTCCTCCTCCCGCTACCTCGTTGGCAAAATACAGCCCGGCGCGCGTGCGCGCAGGCGCCCGCTCGCTCGCTCGCTCGCCCGCTCGCTCGCTCGCTCGCTCCCTCCCTCCGCCCGCGCGCGCGCCCGCCGCCCGGCCCGCCGCCGCCGCGCCCGCGAGCCCGCGCCCGCCGCCCGCCCGCGCCGCCCGCGCCGCGCCGCGCCGCCGCCGCCGCCGCGCAGCCCGCCTCGCGCCTCGCGCCTCGCGCCTCGCGCCCGCGCGGTCTGGCGGAGCCCGACTGCCCTCGCGCCGCGCGCAGGCAAGCAAGCACGCGAAGCACGCCAACTTGAACGCGGCCCCGGCGCCCCGTGCACGGGGCGCGGCGGCCGCAAGTGCGCTCTCGCGCGCGCCAAGTCGGCCCCGCAAGTGGCGCCTGGCGCGCCGCGCTTGCGCGCAAGTGGCGCCCGGCCCTTGGCCTTGACTTCACCTGGCCGCCTGTACCGCCGGCCCCGGGCGCTTGCGGGCGCTTGGAGAAGTTGGAGTCTGCACTGCAGGCTGCGGGCGAGCTGCGGACTCCTCGCGAGGGCCACGCCAGCTTCGCCGGCCTCCGGTGCGGGGGAGCGGCGCCCGCAGCGAAGACTGGACGGAGCGCGCGCCTCAGAAGAGCCACAGGGGAAGGCGGGCCCAGTGGGCGCAGGGGGAGACGGGACGGAGGTGCGGGCGGGGCGGAGGATGGTCCCGAGGGTACATGCGGCACGTGTCCCCAAGGGTGAGTGTGTGCTGCCAGTTTTGATTTCCATTTGAGGGAGACGCGCGCGGGCACGCGCGGCGGCGGCAGCGGCGGCAGCGGCGGCAGCGGTGAGCAGCCCGCCAGCGGCCAGCGAGCTGGAGCAGCGGCGAGCAGCGCGCGGGAGCCAGATTCGCGAGCCATGTGCGAGGACGGAAGGCGACGGAAAGCGACGGAAGTCTGACTGTCAGTCTGGCCGGGCTATCTGGCTGATTCTGTCGTGCAGAGCCTGAGGTGCCAAGGCTGGCTGCCGCCGGGCCGCCTCTCGCTCGCTTCTCGTGCCGGCCGCACTGGCAGTGGCCGCTGGCCGGAGCTCATGGTTACAGCCCGGTCGAGTCTTGAGCAGTCTTGAACGCGACGGATTCGAGTCGAGCGATCGCCATGATCTAAGTGGGTGTGTGTTCCTCCTCCTGCTCCTCCGGGTCCAGCTCTCTGCTGCTTGCAGTGCTCCTGCTCAGCGGCCAGGCGGGTCCTTCGGACTCCTTCCAGAGAGAGGCTCCTCTGCCAGTGGGGGCGTGTCAAGGCAAGCCTGCCGTTCCAATGGCGATCAATCATGAAACTTGGCTTTGACTTTCGCAGGCTTTGAGAAACAGGGGCAGATGCAGGCAGGATAGGCTACAAGGTCGTCTCGCCGTCAATGTACGCGTAAAAGTTCTTGAGCTGCTCGAGCGTGATAAACATGACCACCAGGTAGGGCGCCTGCCGCACGAAGGTAGGCACGAAGCCCTTGTACAGCGCCAGAGGACCCTCCTTGCGGACGGTCTGCATGACGCAGTCCACCGGCCCATTGTACGTCCCGGGCGTGCTGTTCATCATGCGCGTCTTGATCGTGTCGGCCGGAGTCGACGTACAGCTGGCCACGAAGCCGGCCAAGAAGCCCGCAGACAGGTGCGTGGAAGGCGTGTCGGAGGCGCCCAGCTGCAACAGAGAGAGCTTGATCTGGTCGTACGCGGCGAACTGCGAGGCCGTCACAATCATAGCGCGAGCCACGGTCGGCCCGCACCCGCTCCAGAGCGCCCCCAGGCCCTCCGAGCGCCCGATGCTCATGATGCCGTGCAGCACGTTGCGGTAGCCGCGGCGCTCCGCCACAGGCAGCTTGCCCTCGGCCTGCATGCGGACCAACGTCACGTCGCACGGGTTCGCCACGACAGCGCCCACGGCGCCCGCCACCAGGCCGGCGCCCACCTTCTCCCACAGGGACAACTCCCGCTCGCCAGGCACCTCGCCCAGCGCCTCCTTGACCGAGTCGTACACGCCGAAGCGCACGCTCGAATACACGGCCTGCCTGGCCAGCGACGCAGTCAGCCCGCTAAAGAGCCCGCGCACGCCGTCCTGCTGCACGATGCTGCGCCCCATCTCCACGGGCCCCAACCGCGGCGCCACCGCCACGCTGCTGCTGCCGCCCGCCGTCGCCAGCGACGGCGACGCCGTCGCCGCCTCGCCCTGCAGCTGAAGCCGCACCTTGACCAGGTCCAGCGGGTGGCTCGCCGCCGCGCCGGCCATGGCCGCCAGCCCGCCCTGCAGGAACCGCCTGTGCAGGTTCGCAGGCTTGCTCTTGGCCGCCGTCGGCGCCGCGCTCCGAGTCGTCGTGCTCGTCGCGGTCATTCTCGCTCCAGGTGCCCGACGCAGGCCACCCTGCCTGTCTGCCTGCCTGCCTGCCTGCCTGCCTGCGAGAGACGCCGCGCCACCGCTCGCCCGCGCGCCCCGAGGCACCCAACGCACCGCCCCTCTACGCCGACGAGCGTCGAGCGACCGCGACCGCGAGCGAGAGGGTTTGCTTGCTCGCGTGTCCGCTGGCCCGCCGCCGCGTCGTGACCACCGTGACGTCGAGGCCGGCCACCGACCGGCGGCGGGGGGCGCCAACTTGACAGTGAGTGAGAACCCGGAGAGTCGACCCAGCCCGCCCCAGCCCGCTTCGCTTGACAGCGCGGCCCTCGCCGACACGGCCTGCTCGGAGCGCACTCGGCCACTGGCAGACACGTGAAGCCGGCAGCCAGACTCTTCGCGCCAGCCAGCTCTTCGTCGCTTCGCGCCGGCACGCGCAGCCGAGCGCGCCCGCGGTGACGTTGATGTGCGGCTGCACTCTCACCGACTCATCATCACACGCAGCTGACGATGACTGACCGACCTTCGGGGATGCGTTGCGCGCACCGCGCAGAGGGTTGCGCACACCGCGCGGCGGGTTGCGCCGGGCTCCGAGACCTTCGCGACGACGGGCGTGGTCTCCGAGCCGTGGTTGCGCGGCGCCATGGCCTGCCGGCCGCAGCGCAGAAAGGACGCGAGGGCGCGCGGCGCCCGAATACCACGCGAGGCTTGGAGGCGGCCCGCGCGCGACGCCGATGAGCCTTGGCGGCGCCGTGCAAGAGGAGACCGGGGCTGCGCAGCCACGGGCGCAGACGCCGGCACGTGTCGCCATGGCGCAAGAACTGCAGCGCCGCCGCGCGGCTCGCTCGAACGCAGAGTACGACGCCAACGATGACGGCGACGAGGACTACTTCAACAACAACAAGGAGGAGGTGGAGGATGAGGACGATCAGTTGCAGCTACAGCTAGAGCAAGAGGCTGAGCAGGAGGCTGAGCAGGAGGCTAAGCAGGAGGCTGAGCAGGAGATTGAGCAGGTGGTTGAGCAGGAGGTTGAGCAGGAGGTTGAGCGGTCGGCACCTAGGCAGCAGCAGCAGCAACAGCAGCAACAGCAACAGCAACAGCAACAGCATCAGCATCAGCAACAACAACAGCAACAGCAGCAACAACAACAGCAACAACAACAGCAACAACAGGTAGTGCGCGCCACGCCGGCCAGGCCCGTGCAGCCGCTCAATTTCGACCCGTGGCGCAAGCGCGCGAGTAGCGAGCAGCACGTCCTGTCCGCGGTCCAAGTCTTCCAGTTCGCCCGGCTCGACCCGGACACAGACCTGCGCGTGCAGCGGCGGCGCCGCCGCCGCGCAGACAGTGCCGACGCCGCCCACGATGCCTCGCGCCGCGGTGGCGAGCCTCCCAGCTGGGCCGGTCTCTGGCAGCATGACGGGTCTGCCAACGTGGACGCCAACACCGAAGTGCTTTCACTCCTGGACAGCGCCTTCGACAAAGGCCGCGTACCGGACGTGATCGGCTCCGCGCAGTCCCTCAAGGCCCTCTTCTCCATGCCCTACACGGACCGCGCCGTCTCCGTCTTCGTCCATCGCGTGGGCCGCGCTTTGCTTGTGGAGGCGGGCGAGGACTGCCCGACGCGCGAGTCGGCACAGCTCCGCAATGCTGGCTCAAGCCTTCAGTTCCTCGTGCACGAGGCCTCGGAGGACGTACCTGCCCCGCACGAGGACCGCGACTCGCCGCGCGTGCACCGCCCGCCCACGCCGCGCGAGGAGCTCGAAAACACTTTACATGAGCGCCTCATCGAGGCGCACGCCGAGGCCGCCGCGGCCGCCGCCACTGGCGACGCGGCCAGGCCCGACGGTTCTCTTGATTCAAAGCCTCCCGCGGCAAGCGCATGGCCGGCAGCGCCACCGACGCAGGGACCACCGCCGCCGCCGCCGTCGCCGCCGCCGCCGCCGCCGCCGTCCCCTGCAAACAGCGAATGGGGCGCCTTCCGTCGCACGCTGAGCTGGAAGTTTGACGACGTCGAGGTGGTCGTGGGCAGCAAATTGCTCGTCTTCCAGGACCCGGACAATGCCGCCGGCAACCTCTCGGTACGCCTGCACGACGCCACGGAGCGACTCTCCGGCAGTGAATGCCTCGACTTCTATCTCGAGAACCGCCTCGCCGGCGTGCAGCGCTTCGCGCTTTGCCTCCACACGCATGGCCGCGTCCGAGACTGGCGCCTGTACGGGACAGAGGACATTCCGCGACTCGAGGGCGAGCACACGCTTTTCCAGGACAATCGCAAGCTCTCCTGCGTCTTTTCGCCGCACATCCTCGAGCAGCGCGCTGCTCAGCTCCTCGCCTTTTTGCGCGACCGCCTCGTCGACGGCCACACCTACTGGCTCTTCAAGGGCGCCAACAGCAACCAGGTGCACCTTTCGCAGCCCGCTGCTTCCAACTGGATGTACTCCATGGCCATGCTCAGTTGTCGCATGGCCATGAGCTATGCGCAAAAACGCCGGGAGCTCAACGTGCGCCCGCCGCGCTCGTACCACCACGAGTCCGCAGGCCTCGGCGCCTCGTCCCCGCCAGCACACGCGACGGCCGCCACTGCCCCCGTCTCCTCCGCCTCGGCCGCTGCGAGTGGCTCGAGCAAGCCGACGAACGCAAAGCAGGCGCGACGCAAGGACCGCCGCGCTCAACGCAAGGCCGACGCTGCGAATCGCGCTGCCTCGCAGCAGGATGGGACTGCGCAGCAAGACGAGGGCGCCTCCGATAGCGCCACGCATGCGCGGTACCTCTTTTTGCTGCACCGCGAGCGGGAGCTGCTGGAAAAGAGCGTCGAGGTGCTCGAGGAAATTTCCACCGCTGGAGGGCCCTCGCGCGGTGTGCTGCAGGCTTCGCTGCACGAGAAGATCGCGCATACTTACCTGGACGAGGTCCCATGGGCCGAGCAGCGTGCCAGCGAGCGCTCTTGGAAGGCCGACGACAACAACAACAACAACAACAACAACAACAATACTAACAACAGTGGCGGAGGCCTCGATCTCGGCGCGGCGGCTAGGCCCGCCGCATGCGGCGCCGCAAAAAGTACCAGCAGCGCTGCCGCGACATCCGATGCCAGCGCCGACAGCACCAGCCCCAGCAGCGGTGGCGGCGCCGGCGCCGGCGCCGCTGCCGCAGCTGATGGGCCCGCCGCCGAAACCACCGACGCGGGCGTCGTCCGCCTCGTGCAAGCCGCAGTGCGCCACTGGCACAAAGCCGCCGCGCTGCTGGCGCGCCACGACATCGCGCACCTGGAGGGTCTGGCCAGCGAGAGCATGCAGCACACGCTGCGCGACCTGCGCTCGCGCCTGCAAGAGACAGTTCTGGGCTGCTACATGATGGCCGCGCGCGCGCACCTCAACATGGGCAAGTACGAGGAGGCTGTGCGCGTGCTCGTGCAGGGCCTCTCCGGGCATGCCACCTTCGACCGCTGGTTCCCGGACTGGGTGGCCGCGCACAAACAGGCCCAGGTCGTGCGCTGCTTCTCTTTCCTTGGCGACGTCCTCATGGACGCCAGCAAGCGCGCGCTGCGTAGCTCCAACCGAGGCCCAGGTCCGCAGGCCCCCGTACATTGGCTCCAATATGCCGACCAGATGCGCGCCAAGGTGCTCGATTGCGTTGCACTGCGCGACCGCGCGCGTGCCGCCGTCCGCGCCGAGGACGAGCCGCTCGCCAAGGCTGCGCTGCGCCCCGAGGACCATTCCGACAACATGTGTGCGGCCGAGTGCCTCATGCGCGCCACCCTCCAGGTCTACCAGGCAGCGCGAGCCGAGGCCCACGCCGACGCCGCGCTCCGCCGCGAGACCGACTGGAAACTCGGCAACGCTTGCAACGAGCTTGGCAAGCTCTTGCTCCATGCGCAGGCCGTCGAGGCCGCCAAGGACGCCTTCGAGGCTGGCGTCGACCGCTTCGCGCAGTCCGATGCACGCCCCACGGCCGCGGCGCTTCTCCTCAACCTCAACCACCTTTACCGCAGCCTCGGCGTGGCGCTCGCCTCCGAGGCCGCTGCTGCTGCGGCGGCGGCGGCGGCCCTCGGCGAGCAGCAGGACGTGGCAGAGTCCGAGGAGGCGCGTCTGCGACGCCGCGCCAATCGCCTCAAGGAGCAGGAGGCCATGGTCCAGCGGGGCTCCGACTACCTCGAGCGCGCCTGCGCGCTGGCGCCGGCCGTCGCGGTCGAACTCGAGCTCGCCATGAACGAGATGCTGCGCGCCGTCTGGGCCAGGGCGCACTGCTCTGGCAGCCTCGATGAGGTCGGCCCTTTGGAACGCCGCTTTATCATCCACTGTGCGCACGAGGCCACCTCGCGCTTGCGTGCCGCCCTCGCCCGCTACGAGCCGCTACAGCCTGCGCACGCAGTCGCCGTGGAGAAGGCGGCCGCTGTGCACTACCACCTTGGCGCGCACTTTGCCTGGGTCGCGAGCCAGAACTCCGACGAGGCGCTCGCGGCGCTCGCGGCATCCAATCGTCGGCTGGTGCGTGAGCTCGCCGTCCGACACCTTCGTGCGGCGCTTGCCGGCCTTTTGCCGGGCCCAGCCCAAGAGCAGTGCCGTCGTGATCTCGAGGCATGTTTGCGGGCATGATGTAAGTACAGTAAGAATACCTTGTATGCCATGGTACCTGGGAGCGAGAATACCTGGGAGCGAGAATACACGTATCTTTGAATAGGGCAAGCTCTTTGCTTGCGTTGGCTCGTTGGCTCGCTCTACGGCGACTTTTACGGTACAAAGGTACTGACTATAAGGGTACATGAGGGTGGTGAGCTGGTGCGCACCTTCCCACCTTAGGCCTACTGTTAGATGCGAATGAGATCCTCCTCTGCTCCTGGGCTCTCGTCCCTTGAGTCAAAGCGGTCGCGCCCCAGGTCCACGTAGTCGGCGTCCTCATGCTGGTGACGCACCGGCAGCTCGGTCTCAGCGGCGATCCCAATGTGCGCGGAGTCCATTGGGTCCGAGCGCACATGCACAAAAAGGATGGTGATGAAGACGCCCAGGCCGGCGACGCCCGCGGAGATGAACATCACGAACGAGACCGAGGTCTCGTCCATCAGATACTTGAAGAAGATGGCGCCCAAGAAGGCCCCCAGCTTGCCCAGGGCCGCAGACAGGCCGTTGAAAAAAGACCGCACCTCCGGGTCGAAGGTCTCTGCAGGCAGGCAAAAGGTGGTGGCATTCGGGCCGAAGTTGTAAAAGAAGAAGGTGGCACAGTACAAGACGAAGATGAATGGCTTCGACGACGCCTCCGCGAACGACAGCAGGCCAGCGAGCCCGAGAAAAAGGAAGCACAGCACCGTAAAGCCCATGATCTGCATCGCCTTGCGGCCCATCGAGTCCGAAAAGTAACTCGCTGTGTACAGGCCGGGCAGCGCGATAGCACTGACGATTGTCGTCAAACCTGCGGTGTCGTCAGCGTCTCCGTGGAAGACGAGTTCCAGGATGAACGGGCTGAAGATGACGTTGGCGTAGAAGACAACGTCGAAGAGGAACCACGAGCCGCCCGTGCCGACCAGCTTCAGCATATTCGCCGCGGTCCAGCGGCTGTTGAACGAGTGTCGGTTGCGCAGTTCACGGCTGCTGTCGAGGCGGTGCCGGCCCTCTTCGGAGCTGTCTAGGCTGTCCCGGCCAGCCCTAACCTCAGCGTGGCCCTCCTCGTCGTTTCTGGCGACCTCCTCGCCCTCAAGGACCTGCTCCAGCACGTGCCGCATGCGACCCAATGCGAAGCCGGCCGGGATGGACCCGGACAGGATGGCGACGCGCCACGCCAGAGACGGCGCGTGCGGCAACAGCTCGTCCAGGAGCAGCACCCACAACGGCGCCAGCAGCTGGCCCACGCCCTGGAACGAGAAGGACAGCATTACGCGGCGCCCGCTGAAGTTGGCACCCGCTGCTGTTGATGCCACCCCTGCTACGTCCTCCACCTGCTCTTCCCCGTCATCGTCGTCGTCGTCGTCGTCGTCGTCGTCGTTGCCACCAACGCCATCGGTGCTGTTGGCAGTCCCGTGCCCACGCCGCGGTGGTGCCTGTTCAATGGCGCCGGCCGAGGCGATGGCCGCAAGAGGATAGACACCGCCGGCGCCTGCGCCCACGATGAAGCGGGAGATGGCCAGCTTGAAGAGCAGGCCAGGTGGCCAGCACGCCAGCGTGCCGAGCAGCGCGCCGGTGATGAGAATCAGAAACGTGATGACCAGGCCGCGCACGACGCCTAGGCGCTCGCCCAGATAGCCCATGACCACCTGGCCAGTCATGGCGCCCGCAAAGGCGGCCGACGCCACCATCGAGGTCTCCACCTCCGACACCGTCTCGCCCGCACTCTCGATGAGGTACAGCGCATGGCCAGCAATCGCCAAGTTGTAGCCCGCCGCCAGGTTCGCCAGCGCCGTCACGACGAAGACCGCGTCCAGGTGCAGCGCGCCGGCACAGCAGCTCAAGCACCCGCCCATGCTGCTGCTGCTGCTGCTGCTGCTGCTGCTGCTGCTGACGCTGCTGCTGCTGCCGCCGCCGTGCGGGCGCGGCCGCCGTGCTGCCGCTCACTCGCACGTCCACTCGTACACACGCTCGCTCGTCCTGCAGCGTCCTGCAGCGTCCCGCAGATGCGAGTCTGGCGTCGCGGCACGATCGCGGTCGGCCCCTTGGATGCGGCGCGGCAGCTCGCAGTCGAGCTCGTCACGGCCGGCCAGCGCGCGCTCAGCGCTCGCTCGCGCGCGCCCCGGTTTTTCCCGCGGCGCGCGGGCGACCGGGGCGCGCCGCGGCACCGCGCCGCGGCCGGCCTGCAGACAGACAGAGAGACAGCAGAGACAGACCTGCAACCACGCGGGCGGGCGCGCGCGCGCGCGAGAGAGGAGAGGCACGGCGGGCGCGGGCGCCGCAGATCGGCGCGGCGCGCGCGCGGCCGGCGCAGCGCGGCCGCGGCCGCGGCGCGGCGCGGCGCGGCGGGCGCGGCAGAGGAGCGGGCGAGCGGCGGATCCGCGCGGCGAGAGGGCCCAACCACCGCGCCGCGGAACGGCGACATGGCGGGCCAGGAGCCGCCCGCCGAGCGCGCGCCGCTGAGCGACGTGGACGTGAACGCGGACGCGGCGGGGGGCGACGCGTCGCAGAAGAGCGCCAAGGATGCCGTCGCCAGACCCGCGCTGGCCGCGGCGCTGGGCCGGTGCGGCTTGGCGTGGAACGCGACCAGCCTCAAGTGGCAGCTGGAGCAGGGCCGTACGGCGCAAAAGTGCCTGCTGGCGATGCAGCGCGAGCTGGAAGGCGCAGCGCGGGCCGCTGCGCGCGCTGGCGCGAGCGGCGAGGTGGAGAGCGTGGAGCAGAGCCTCGAGGACTACGTGACGCAGCATGGGCGGCGCGCGCTGGAGGGCCTGCTGGAGCCGCTCGAGGGTGACGGCGGCGACTGCGTGCTCAAACTGCTGCTCAACGTGCACTGCACGCAGGCGCACGTAATGCGCTGCCTGCTGCAGTGGGTCGTGGAGCACGCCGCCGAGGAGGAGGAGGCGGCCGAGGCCGAGCGCCTGCAGCAAGATCTGCCCCGCCTGCTGCTGTACCAGCTGCGGTTCTTGAACTTTGTGCAGGACGGCGAGGAGCTCGCTGCCGGCCTCATGGAGTGCCTTGCGTCAGTGTGTCAGGTGTGCCCCGAGTCAAAGCGGCTGCCGCGCGAGATCATCAACATCATTCCGGAGATCCTCGAGGACGCGCAGCACGGCACGGTGGTCACGCACCTCAAACAGACGCTTGAGGAGGAGCGCGAGCTGACGGTACCCATCATCGAGACTCTGGGTAACCTCCGCATTCCGCCGGCGGAGCTCGGCGAGCTGCGCGCCACCGTCCTCGAGGTGCTCGGTTCCGCACCCTTCGAAGACCTGCCCGTAGCCATCCAGTTCCTGCTCGAGTCACTCGGGACCGGCGTCGACCCGGACACGCGTCGCTGCAAGGCGCAGGTGGTGGGCGACCTTCGCCACCGCTTCGTGCAGATTTGCCGCGACGACATCGTGCAGCAGGAGCCAGCTTCAAGCCAGGACTCGGCGGCCGACGCCGCCGCCGCCGCTGGCGCCGCCGCCGGCGCGCAGCTGCAGGCCAGCAACATCCTCGCCATCTTGCAGGTGCTCATGCGCTGCCTCGTGGCGCGCAAGGACCTGTGCAAGACCTACTTGGAGACCGTGGACGGGGTTGTCCTGACGTCGGCCGCCACCGCGGGCGATGGCGGGCTCTCGGTGATCGACCTCTGGATCCTCGTTGGCCTGCGCTCGCACGCGCACTACAAGCGCAAGATCACCGCGCTGATCCGCAAGCACGTCGCCAAGACGGCGGCCATCGACGTGGACCTCGTGCGCGCCAGCGTGCGCGGCCACCGCGACGTGCTCGATGCGCAGTTCAAGCATCTCGTGGATCTCGCCGGCATGCTCCTCAGCGAAGACGGCCTGTCGCTTCGCCAGCGCAATGACGGCATCAGCCTGCGCCGCCTGCACGCCTGCGGTCGCGCGCTGTACGTGAGCCTCTTTCGCGAGTTCAAGGAGCCCTTTTACCGCCAGGAGCTCGTCGTGGCTCTCGTCATGCACTGCGGCGTTTCCTCCGAGGAGTCTGCGGAGCTTGAGGGTGCGCTGCAGTGCATGCTCGACCTCACGCGCCGCCGCCGCCTCGTGCACGCGCTCGAGCCCTTTGTGGAGTTCTTCAAGACGCTCATTCACGGCGCTGCCCAGATGCAGTTGCGCCACTGCCGTCTGGTCTTTTGTGTGCTCAGCCGCTTTGTCGTGCATCGCAGTAACACCGACTCGGGCGCTGGCGCCTGGTACCACGTGCTGCTGCGCAAGCTGCTCACCAACCCGTCTGAGGACTCGCGCATGGCGGGCGCCGTCGGCGCCGTTCAGTTCATCAACGCTCACGCGCGCGAGGCCAGCCCCGACGCCGCGGGGGGGCGCACGTCGACCGCCGCTGCGGCCTTTGATATCTTTAACGACGACGACGACGACGATGAGGAGGAGGAGGAGGACGCCGCCGCCGCTGCTGCTGCTGCTGCCTCAACCGAGGCTGCTGAGGGGGGCGAGCAAGCTAGGGCGGCGGCAGCTAGCTCGCAAGGCAGCGTGGATTCGGGCCGCGTAGCGTCCGAGTGCAAGGACATTTTCGACCTGGCCTTTTCCAGCTCGCGCAGCAACGCGCGCACCATGGCCACCTTTTGCGAGGAGCTCGGCGCCATGTGCGAGAGTCCGACCGGCTCGCTGCGCCAGCTGCCTCCGGCGCTCGCGCTCTACATTGTTGAGGATCTCAACACCGACTTCGTTGAGCGCTTTAGCCTCCAGATCCCCGGACGCGCCAAGGCCGTTTCGTCCTCCTCGTCCTCGTCCTCCACTTCGACCGGCGCCAAGGCGCCCTTTCGCGTGCCCTGTTTCGTCGACGTCGTCGCGGAGCCCTGCCTGGACGAGAACAAGGGGCAGAACGTCGTGGCCGTCAACCTGCTGCCAGGCCTGGCCAAGGGCATGCACGATCCGCGCGTTCAGGAGCGCTACGCGTTTCTGGCGCCCATGCTTCGCGCCGCCTTAGCCATCGCGGGCGTCGTCGACAAGCGCGCGTCCATGGGCGCGCTCCTGGGCGCGCCCATGCTGCTCGCGCCGGAGGATGCCTGTCGCACCTTCTTCGAGCAGACGGACGTCGACCAGGAAGAGGACGCTGAGAAGATGCAGTCGGCGATTTGCCTGAGTCTGTACCATGCCATCAATTGGGCGCGTGAGCTCATCAACGGTTGGGCCCAGGACAGGGCGAACGCGGAGGTTATGCGCAAACTGCTCGCGCGCTTCGCGCTCGTGGACGACCTGCACGAGCTGCTGGTGTCGCTCCTGCGCCAGGCCAAGAGCCCGGCCGTCTATGCCGCTTTGCCCGTGCGCAGGGCCGATGCGCCCATCCTCTGCATGGACGCCGCCAGCCCGGCGGCAGGCGGCGGCAAGCGGCGGGCGAGCACGGCGGACGACGCGAGCCTTCCCAAGGATCTTGATCAGGTCCTTCGCGCGAGCTATCGCGCCTACCGCCTCCCTGTCTTTGGCCTGCTCGAGTCCCCGGAGCTCACCCAGCGCGGGCACGAGCGAACCACGCGTGCGCTCCTTGACAGCCTGGGCTCCACGGTGCAGGTTGTCCTGAACCCGAAGAAAAAGCCAATGCCCGGACGCCGCAGCGCCGCCGCCACGGGCGCGGCCTCTGCCCTCGCGGACCCGCAGGTCGATGTCGATGCCGACGAGCTGCTCGAGCACCTGCGTACGCTCCTGCCCTCTCTGTACAGGCTGGCCCAAGCCAATTTTGCCGCCCTTCAGGTGGACGCGGACGAGGATGAGGAGAGCGCCGACCCGGACGTGCTCTTGGGCTGCGTCCTGGCGAGCTGCCACGTGGTTCGCGAGGTTGCTCGCTGCCCGCTGGCGCGCGGCGAGCGCGCCTTTCGCACGCGCGTGGAGGAGGTCCTCGGGGCCTTTCGTGCCGATGGAGACAAGGAGGACGAGGACGAGGACGAGGACGAGGAAGGTGGCAAAGACAAGGACGACGGCGGCTCCTCGCTGCCGCTGGCGGAGACTGTGCACTTTGTGGAGACCTTGCTGGACAGCGGCGCCGTCTCGAGCGTCGACGCGAAGATGAGCCTTGTGGAGCTGCTCGTGGACCTCGTGCCATTCACGCGCTCCCGCGCACATATGGAGGAGCGCATCTCCGTCCAGGCGCGCGCCGTGCTGCGGCGGCGGCCCGCGACGGGCGGCCAGAGCGGCCAGAGCCTGAACAAGGCCACCATCGGCCGCCTGTTGGACCTGCATTTGCGCTTCGACGCGGAGCCCATGGAGCGCCTGGAGGAGCTCATCGACGAGATGTCATCCGTGGCGGAGTCGCCCGGGTCCAACGGCGAGGTTTTCGAGGCGCTCAGCATCGGCACGCTGCCTTACTTTTACGAACCCGTGCTGCGCGCACTAACGCGCGCGCTCGACCGCCTGGACTTTCAGAGCCACGTGCCCGCGCCACGCAAGCGCGGCGCTGCGGCCGGCAGGGCCAAGAAGAAGACGAAAAGGGCCAAGGGCAAGAAGCCTGCGAAGCGGCGCAAGACTCGCGGTGAAGACGAAGAGGAGGAGGATGAAGAGAGCCGCGCCGGCGATGACGATGACAGTGACAAGGATGACGACAGCGACCAGGACGGCGGCGGCGATGACGACGATGACGACGACGACGACGACAGCGATCAGGACGACGACGATGCCAGCGCTCACGACGGTCGTAGCCGTGCCGGCGGTCGCAGCGTGTCGGACGGCTCCGAAATCACCGATGGCCGCGCGCGCAAGCCCAAGCGCCTGGTGGAGGACACCTTGAACGACGCGGAGGCGCTCGTGAACCACGTGCGCAAGACGATCTTGCTCACGCGCCTGTGCCCGGCGAAGAAGACGCTGCTGCTCATGGCGGTCCGCCAGGGGCGCGCCATCATCGAGCGCTTCATGAAGCTGGCCACCCCGTTCTTGACTCGGTACTTTCGCGATGAGGTCAACCAACCCAAGATCGTGCGCATCTTCCGGGCCCTGCAGCAGAGCACGCGCCAGCTGCAGAGCATCTGCGACTCGGGCAAGGCCAACAAGGACCTCTCACTCGTGTCCGCAGTCCCGCAGCTGCGCAAGATCCTCGAGACTGTCATCTTTACCGCCAAGGGCGTCTGTCAGGCCTCTGGCACGCTCGGCATCTTTAGCACGGGCAACCTCAAGCGCCGCAACGTGGACGGCTCGCTGCGCCAAGACCCCATTATCGAAGACCCCGACGAGGATTGATGGATTTGATCTAATTTGATTGTTTACACCTTGGTGACGTCAAGCGAGCGCGCCCTCCGAGTCAGTGCATTGTTCTAACGATGCAAAGACCGTTACGAGTCCTTTTCTCCCCGCCCTCACTCCACCGCGGCACTGCAGGCGCACGCACGCATCACACGACTGACTGACTGACTGACCGCGCGGCCTCCTCCACTGCAGTCGCACTTGGCGCGTCGCGCCGCGCGCTCGAAATGGGCGCGGCCGCGAGCGCCAGCGCGCCCCCGCGCGCGCGCAGCCCGACCGTGGCCCGGGCCAAGGGCGCGTCGCGGGACAAGCGCTCCTCCGCTGGACCACCTCCAATCCGCCGGCTCGGTGAGGAGGAAGGCGAGCACGACCGGCAAAGGACGACGGGCGAGCAGGGCAAGGACGCGACGTCGCCAACAAAGTCTCGTGCGGAAGATGACGAGGATCGCGAGGCCGACGACAGCGAGGTCGCCGCCGCAAACGAAGGCGATGGTATCGAGGTCATTGCCGTCGAGGACTTCGCGGCGGACGAGGATCAAGACGAAATGCGGAGCCCACCGGCCGCCTTGCAGCTGGTGGACGTTGGCCACGAGGCGGCTACCGTCGCGGAACCGCTGTCGCCAGGTCTGATTGCGGAGAGCCAGAGGCGTGGCGAGGCGGTACCCCCGCTCCGTACGCTGGCGTCGCCAAATCAGGAGCTGCGCGAGAAGCTCGCGGATCCGCACGAGTGTGCGCAGGTTCTTTTCAACATAATTCCCCTGTACGCGACGGGCAATGCAGATCTGGACGACCTTGTTGACGCGAGCTTGAGCGGGGCAGACCTGGACGCCGCCGATGGCGACGGCAATACGCTGCTCGTCTGTGCCGTGGAGCACGGCAAGCTAGAGCTCGTCCGCGCGCTCCTCCGCCGGGGTTCCGCAGTGAATGCGCGAAACCGGCACGGCTTTGCCGCGCTGCACTTTGCCTGCTACCGCGCGTCGGCGTCCGTGAAGCTGGCTCAGAAGCTCCTCGAGGCCGGCGCCGACCCGGACGTCGCTGACCACCATAAAGTGACTCCGCTACACTACGCCGCCGCTGAGGGCAGCGTGGCACTGATCGCGCTCCTTTTGTTCTATAAGGCTCGCCTGGACAAGCGCGACGACAGCGGGAGCTCCGCGCTCGACTACGCAGCGCAGCAGGGCTCCGAGCAGTGCGTTGACCTGCTGCAGAGCAAGCTGCCGGCGAGCGAACCATGGCGTGTGTCCATTGACCCGGACTCCAAGTGTGCGTACTATGTGAACCGTGTCACGGGGGAGACTACGTGGACTCGGCCCGCGCCGGCCAGAGGGGCACTTCCTCGGCCCAAGGTTCAGGATGCCGGCAGTGGTGGAGAACTCGCGATGCTGGACCTGGAAGATGAGATGGAGGACGGAGACGACCTCATTGGTGCGCGTGATTCCAAGCTGGGCCCCGCTGAAGATGGTTCGTCGCAGCTGACGCCCGAGGGGCGAGACAACTCCAGCGAGGAGAAAGGGTCGCGCCGGGCGAAGGAAGACGAGATCAAGGTGACCTCACGAGGCCCTCCAGCCGAGGTGGACTCGAGCGACGGCGGGCTCGTGCTGGAGGACGCGGACTCGCTAGGCTTGGAGAGCGGTCGCAGCGGGGAGAGCGCCCGCCGCGTCGAGGTGATCTGCCGGATCTGCGCGGCGCCCGGCAAGGAAAGGCTTGCGGAGGACGGCGCGGCCATCTTTTGCGGCGGGAGCGGAGCGCTCTGCGTGCGGCGGACAAGGGGTGTGGAGCAGCACGCGTGCTTCGCGCATGTGGTGGCGTCGTCCATCCGGCCGGAGGAGGTCTTCGCACAGGGGCCCTTTGAGGGGTACTTGGAGGCGTGCCGTGCGGGCCAGAGCGTGAGCATCGTGTGCGCCGGCGGGGCGGCGAGTGTCGCTGCGTCGGTCATGCGCACCGCGGAGGAGCTCTACGTGCGATTCGCGCCAGGCCTCGATGCGCAGGCCCGCATCCTCATGTACGATGGCCGAGGCATGCAGGAGCTTTCGTGCGTCCCGGCGTGCACGTCCGCTTCCGAGGCGAAGGTGGCGTGGGACAGCGCAGCACGGCTTGCCGAGGCGCGGGCCAGCGCCAACGTCCTGGAGCGCCAGCTGCGGCCGCACTTGCTGGCCGAGCTCGTTACAAGCAGCGGCGGCAGCGTGCAGCTGTTTGCGTTGGCGCCACTGCAAGCCGCGTCGGCGAGTTTGGCGTATCGGACGGCGGAGCGCGGGCAGCGCGTGCAGGCACTTGATGCGGTGCACGCGAGCCTCGACGAGGCCCTCTCGCGCCAAGAGGGCGCGTCGCAGGACGGAACAGCCATGGTGGCGGAGTTTCTCCGGGGGCGAATCCTCTGTAAGGTCGTCCACGTGGAGGAGTCCAGCCTAGCCATTCCGGCGGCGCAGGACGCTATCGCCTTTGCGCGCGCTCTGCAACGGACAGAGGGGCAAGCTGACTCTGTGGCTGCGCGTGAGTGAGCGTTAGCGCAAGGATCGCGCACGTGTGTCCGGTGGCGTAGGTGTCGAAGCACGCTGGATGTAACAGGCATATGAGAAAAGAGAGGCCAAGCCTTGCAAATATCGACTGACGTTTTCGGGGGAGCGAAACTCACAACCGTTGGTTGCACCACGAGAGCACCATTATCAAATGCATCGCAAATACTGTACAATCGTTCAGAACATTGGCGCATGTCGCGTCGCACACGCATATCATCTTGAGACTTGCTTCTTGGCCGCTCCTTCGGCAACGCTGCTTGCCCCTGCATCGCTGCCGCTGCTGCTGCTGCTGCTGCTGCTCTCGGCGTCGCTTTCAATGTCGAGGCCAACCGCGGCTTGCGCCTCGCTCTCTGCGCCCGTTTGACGCAGATAGGCCTCGGTCGGCGCGTAGCTGGCGGCCGACTCGAAGCCGCCCGGGTCGTTGCGGGCTAGCTCTCGCTCGTTGTCGTAGTCGTCGTACGTCGACCCGTGAAAGGAGCCGGAGCCGCGCGAGCTGAGGCGGCCCAGATCGCGGCGAATGTCGTGCACGAGGTCCCGCGGGTTGGCGGCCTCGAGCAGCGCACGCACGAAGTCGCCCGAGTGCTCAAACGAGCCGCTGCGCTCCATCCCCGTGGGGAGGCCCGTGTCGGTGGAAAACGACGAGTGGCCCGACGCGTAGCGATAGCTGCGAAAGTCCTTGTGTGAGAAGACGAAGTGGTGCGCGACGGCAAAGCCAAACATCTCCACGCAGATGAGGAAGTCTTGCAGCCCCTTGGCATAGGTATCGGCGCTGATGTAGGGGGTGCTGTGAATCCAGCCAAGATAGACCAAGACGGAGATGGCCGTGCCCTGCCAGAAGGAGAAGAAGACGACGCCTTTGATGCAGACAAACTTGGCGAACGGGTGAATGGGCGCCAACTCAGGGGCTGTCACGTGGTAAAAGAGCACCAGGCAGTAAATGGCCACGACCTGCGACAGGTTGGTCATGATCATGGAGTAAAAGTAGGCGCCGTCGATGCGCCATTCGCCGTCGTGGTAGATGTGCAAGGCCTTGGCCACGAGCACGACGAAGACATTGGTGATCTTCCAAACGACGTACTGCAGCGTGCCGAATTTGCACTTGTACAGGAACTCGTGGCCCATCTTCCACGGACGCCACACGTAGTTCAGCGGAAACACGTGGGGCTGCTGCGGCATGGACTCCAGCCGCGTGGCCAGCATCTCCTCGGTCGGCCCCAGGTACAGCATGAGAAAGTACAAGAAGCTCCAGATCACAAAGGCCTCGTACAGACTGCGTATCGACTCCATGTACGTGTAGAGCCGCTCGTTGCCGAGCGAGAGCCACGAGGTCACGGAGTAGATGGGCACCATGAAGAGAATGCGCACGATGTACTTTTGCAGCTCCGGAAACTCGAAATTGCGCAGGTGCTGGCTGATGTCGTGCGCCGACAGTGGCAGGGACATGACCATGAAGGATCCCGCCACCGTCCAGCTCGCCATACGCTTCGACATGCCACTCTCTGACAGGATCACGCTCACCACCACTAGCGCCACGAAGATTGCGCCGTATGTGACCGCCGTCAGCGCGCTCGCCATGCGATCCGCGCGCTGGTGCGCCAACGACAGCACCGAATACGCGTCCATGGTCACGGCGCGCCCGATGCCGAGCCGCAGGCTCCTGAGGAACCCGCGCGCCGTCACGGGCACGACCGCGGGCGGGCCTGCGCAACGACGCGCCGCGCTGCCGCCGCCACGCAGCGCCGACACGCTCACGCCCACGCCGCGCGCCGCCCGCCGCCCGCCGCCCGCCGACCACGCCACAGAGCTTGTTTGCTCGCGAGCGGAGCCCTCGCAAGCCTCGACGCGCCTTGACAAGAAAGAAGAAAGAAGGCAAGACGTTGGGTCATACGAGAAAGAAGGCCGGGGCCGCCGGGCTAGTTCCAGGGTTCCTCTCATGATTTCAATGCCATGGCTCGCTCGCAAGGCCAGACTTGACTTAGTTGTGCCCTCGGTGCGCCACCACTAGGGCGGCACAACTTTGCAAGTTGGCCCTCGCGTGGATCACGATGCGCGTTGCCATCTTGCTCTGTGGCCAAACTGCCTCGATGCGCGCCACCAGGCACAACTGACTTGCAAGGCTCGGCGAGTGAGCTGGGTCCTCGTGTTTTGAAGCCAGCCAGCTCGAGTGACAGCCAGCAAGTCCCGGCACTCAAAGTCAAGTACGACGGCAAGGACGGCATCGCGTGCACGACATCACCGGCGAGGGGCTCTCACCAGCTCAGCTACTACGGCACCGCGACCTGGCCCAGGCTGGGGCAAGCAAGGGACAGACGGGGCCGGCCCTATCACCGCCTGACCGGAGTATGTACATGACATCTAGCCGACCTCGGCCGGGCAGGCGACGTCGTCCCTGGCTTGCTTGCTTGTTCGTTAGAAAAGGCCGCGTCGTTCCAACCATTATTCTCTTTCCTTCTTTGCGCCTCTGCTCAGCAGACTCAGGATTAACTCGCCACCGGATCCTGGAAGCTCTTTTCTGGCTGTCATGTCGCCTTCCTTCGCACATTGCGCTGGTTTTTTTCCTTTTTACTTTTGTTTCCCCGGTGGGCCACGTTGCGCAATCCGATTCGTCAGGGCTGCGAAGCATCTCAGGTTGTGATCTGCAGTGCAATGCATCTTAGTCTGACACTTTTTGGAGAGCTGAGAGGGCTTTCCTTTGGCAAACTGAGCGCGCAAGAGGTCCTGCTTTGGCTAGTATTGACAGCGACCCGTCGCGCAACTCCTCGACCAAGACCTCATCATCGAGGTCTTCAACATAGCCACAACTATGGAGATTCTGACTTTGCCCTGGCCTGCCGGACGCAAGCTCCTAAGCCTTCACTGGTCGTGATTTATGCGCGTTTTTGCAATTGCTTCTGCGAACATTTCAAGGAGGGCTATTTTAAGAGTGAAATAAATCTTTTAAATGTCATTGTTTTACAAAAAAACACAAATTTGCATTTTATTTTTGGTTTTTGAAATTTTTAATTCTACAAAATTTTGAATGTTGATAAATTAGGTAAAATTTGTATAATATCTCCAAAATAATTTATTCTAATGCACACATTGAAATGCTCCTTGAGGCTTCAGCTTGTGTTCCAAATTCGTTCTATACGTTAGATGATACAGAACATGCGTGTAGACATCAGGATATTGACCGAAAGGAGGACCAGGCGATGTAAAATGTTGCATTCTTTGTCTGTAGAGATTTGCAGGCTCGTCGGTTCACTCAAGCGCTCGTTCGCTTCAATCGAACACCGGATCCGCACGGAGGCAAGCCGTTCCAGGAACGGGCCTTCTCGAAGCCGCCGCGCCGGCAGGGCGAGAGAGAGAGTGATCGAAGTCAATCCGCGGTCAGACGCTGAGCGGGCGCAGCGCAGGCGGCGGTGGGAGGCGGCAGGCGAGCCCAAGCGAGGGCGGTCGGAGCCGCGGAGCGTGTGGCCAGCAGCTTGCCCTTCGGAAGCAGTGTGCTACTTGTGTCGCCGGGCTGCGCCAGGTCAAGATGGCGTCCATCGTGAAGGCGATCCGTGAGGGGACGACCTCGGAGACGTACGACCTGAAGGGGCTGAGCCAGGAGCAGGCGGCGGAGGTGGTGGATGGGGCGTTCAAGGACCCGCTTCGTCTGCCGGAGATGATCAAGGTGACGCTGACGGTGGGCGCGGGAAAGCTGGACCGCGCCAAGTACAACGATGACCTGGGCAAGTGGGTGTGCAACGCGCTCAAGGATCTCGGGTTCGAGGACGATCGCGGCGCGAGCGTGTCAATGCAGTGCGCAGGCTCGTTCAAGTTCCAGCACGACACGGGCAAGAACATGAAGTATGTGCACGTGTTTCCCCGCGTGGAAGAGCCCGGCGACGAGGACGGCGGCGAGGACGGCGGCGAGTACGGCAGTGGTGGCGGCGGCGGCATGCCGATGACGGCGGAGTGGCTGTGTACGGTGGCGCAGCTGAGCACGTTCAAGCAGATGGTGGAGTCGAAGATGCCGGCGTGGTTAGAGAAGCGGCGATGCGCGCAGCTGCTCAAGGACCAGATTGAGGCGCTGCACGGCGCGCAGGCGAAGCTGGCGTCGCGCGAGGAGCTCACGCCGATGGAGCAGCAGCTGGTGAACGAGGCTGATGAGGAGGGGCTGCAGGCCAAGGGCACCTACCTGGTGGACCAGATGAAGGCCATGGTGGACGAGGGCAAGCTTACGGCGGCCGAGAAGGAGCAGGTTCTGGAGCAGGTGGCGTCGAGGATAGAGACTCTGGAGGCGCAGCTGGCGGAGTGCACGGCGGAGCAGCCGAAGAAGCGCGAGCGTCTGGAGGGCGCGCTCAAGGCCGCGCGGGAGCGCAAGGAGAAGCTGGCGGCCATCTCGCCGACCCAGCATGGGCTGAGCAACCTCAAGGAGCTGCGCACGCTGTGGCGCAAGCTGGCGCCCATGGAGAAGCTGCTTGCGAAGGCGGGCCCCAAGGGAGCCTGGAGTGCCAAGCTGACGCCTGCTGAGGCGGAGCGTCTGGGCGAGAAGGATGAGCTGGAAGCTGAGCTAGAAGGCCTGCTGGCCGCGTCGCAGCACTGGTTTGAAGAGGAGGAGGAGTTCAAGGCTCGCGTCCAGGCGGCCAAGTCCTCGACGCTTGCACAGCTCAAGGCGTCCAAGCCTGCGTCCAAGCCTGCTGCTGCCCCCAAGGCTGCCAGCAACGGTTGGGCCACGGTGGGCGGGGCCAAGCCAAAGCGCGGTGGAGGCCGTAGTGGAGGCGCTGGCGGCCGCAGCGGCGGCGGCGGCGGCAACGCGTTTTCTGCGCTCATGGACGACTAAGAAGCGGAAGACAAGAAGAATTGCAACTGGACTGCTGCTGCTGCTGCTGCTACTGCTACTGCTGCTGCGCGTAAGACTGCGCAGGTCAAATGGAAAAGGTGTCCCTCTGCGTCTCAGAAATTGACTGCAGACAGGCAGACAGACAGACGGACAGACAGACAGATAGACAAACAGACAGGCAGACAGGCAGACAGGCAAGCAGACCGAGAGACGAACAAACAAACAGCCTTCAGAGAAACAGATTTAAACAAAAACTTCTTGGTTTACCTTGGTTCACAGTCACTCGAAGAAGGTGTAGGCGGCCGCCATGCGCGCCTTGAGTGCCGCCTCAGCGTCCTTTTGCACTGCGCCAGCCGCTGGCTTGCCGTGAGAAAGGACCAGGCGCTGGAGGCCGCGCACGCTGAGCATGCGCTTGACGGATTCGCGCGTCTGCTCCCGGTTGAGCACGCGGAAACCGATCTGGTTGGCTTGCAAGCCGGAGATGAGCCCCAGGCTCAGCTTCTCGCCGACAACGAGGAGGTGATCGGTGATGAAGAGCGTGCCGGAGGCCGGGTGGAAGACGACGGCCTCGACGCGCGGCTTGCGGCTAGGTAGGAGACCAGGCTGGCGGCTGCCGAGCCATGGGAGGAGCTGCAGCATGGGGACCTCGTCCAGACGAGGATTTTCGCGGTCGAGGACTACGACGCCCTCCTTTCGCATGTCCTTGTTCACCTTGAGTGGGCGGGAGCTGGCGAGCACGGTGGTTGCGTCAGGGAAGCGGTCCTGCCAAGCGCGGATGGCGAGGTGGTGCCAGTCGCCCGTGTTGAGCAGCCAGCGCACGGGCGCTTCTTGGAACTCGCAGAGCTCTTCCACAGCGCGAAAGCCGTCCTCGTCCAGGTGGACGAGGTTGACGGCGATCATCTCCTTGCGCTCCGGGTCGCGGATGAGCAGCGCGTTGCCGTCGATTGGCAGCGCGCCGAACATGTGGAACTCCACATGCAGCAGCCACACATCCTCCGCCAGCGGAAACGGCCTGTTCCTCTTCACGCACGCCAAGCCCTCGCTCGGGTTCTCCTGCTCCAGCTCCTGCACGTCTTGGTCCTCCTGCTCCAGCTCCTGCGCGTCTTGGTCGCTCATGTTGCTGCCCAGCTCCCTGCCAGGCGCCTCCGTTGCAAACGCGCACAGCCGGCCGGTTCTGTCTGCCGCCCGCCCCGCTCGGTGCAGCGCAGCGCCGCGCCGCCGCGCGGAGCCCTTGGGTTGCGCGTTGCGTCGCGTCGCGCGCTTCCGCCCGAGATTGGTGATTGCCAAAATGTCGGAGTGAACGAGCTCTGGTCCGAGTCACCCGCTGGAAATCACGACTCACGGCCGGGGATGGCCCGGTCCGGGCCACTGCACTGGCAGGTCACGGCCGAGTTCGAGGAACGCGTTCCAGGAACGAAGCGTACTTTCGTTCGGCCAAGAGCGTTCTCTCGCGGCGGTTGACTCGCCGGCGGCGACTCCGAGGGCGGCGGGGCGATCCAGAGCGGCGACAGCCAGGTGGCGCGCGGCAGGTAGGTGCGCGGCAGGGGCGGCGGCGGCGGCGGCGGCGGCGACGGCGGCGGCGGCGTGCGCGGGCGGCGGCACGCGCGCTCGCGGCGCCCCTGGGTCGGTCGGTCGGTCGGTCTCGCGGCCGGCTGGGGCGGCACGGCGCAGGCATGGTCGATGCAGGACGTTGTTGCTTGCTCGCTCGCTAGCGCGCTCCCTCGCTTGGGCGCGGCGAAAGCTGTCCCAGGCGAGGCGGCGCGCGGCGGCGCGAGGAGGGGCGGCGGCGCGGGCCCGGGCTAGAGGATGAGGAGGCTGACGCAGGCGCTGGCGACGTGGTCGAGCAGGTCCGGAGCAGCGAGCAAGGCAGGATGGCGCGCAAGGCGAACTCGGCGCGCAAGCCCAAGGCGGCGGGCCGCGGCGGCGCGGGGGCGGCCGCTGTGGCGCCCCCTGCGGCGCGCGGCGGCGCGGCGCAGGCCAAGGTAGGTGCGGAGCCGAGCTGTGTATAATCTCAGGCCGGGCATGAGCTGACGAGCCACACAGGAGGGCGGCCGCAAGCGGCGTGGGCGGGATAACCGGCATGACCCGCTGCGCGCCGGCGCGGGCGCGGGCGGCGGCCGCGGCGGCCGGCGCGGGCGTGGCGGTCGCGGTGGTGGCGCTGCCGGTGCGGCGGGCGCCGCCGCCGTGACTCAGGACGACCTGGACGCGCAGATGGAGGCGTACTGGGGCAAGAGCGATAACCCGGAGCTCAAGGCGCGCGCCGAGCGCGAGCGCGATGAGCGCCTCAAGGCGCGCCAGGACAAGGCTAAGGAGTCCATGGACGCTGACATGGATGCTTACTGGGCGGCCAAGGACAAGAAGAAGAAGGAGGCGGCCGAAGCCGAGACCAAGGCCGCCGAGACCGCACCGGCCGCCGCGGAGGAGGCCAAGGCGGAGGACAAGCCCGCCCCGGAGGCTGCCGCTTAGATGGCGGGCCGGCGCGGCGCGGTCATGAACGGACAGGAGAGACAATGAATGCAATTTTTCCAACCACCTTCACCACCGTCACGGCCACAACAAGTACGAAGACGGCTTCCTCGAACCAAAACGGCGGGCGAAACGGAGCTCTACACTCGCGCGCTCGGCGGACTGGCGATTCAATACTACTGCTCTTCTTTGGCTTAGCTAGTGAGCTAGCTAATTAACTTAGCCAAGATGCGATGCGATGCCTCGGATCGCTCGCAATGTCAGGCCTGCCTTGTAACCTGCTGACCTTGCAAATTGCAGGGGCACTCTCATTGAAGCACGCCGTTCTCATGATCGTGTTTGCGAACGACCCGTTGCGCCCAGGAGCGCGGCAACCTCGCGCGTTTTCGCCAAGTGACTTTTCCTTTTTTTTTTTTTTTCCATCATTGATCACGATGGCACGCTCATCTTCCTGCTCAGCTCGGGGAGACGGTCCTGTGGCGTTTTCGCCAAAGCAAGTCAAGCGGAGTCGAGCAACGCTCTCGGCCCGGACGCGGCATCCAGGAGGCCTTGCCAAGAGGTCTCGAGAGTCCTGACAGGCTGAGTGAGCGCTCGAAGTAGGCCTTTTGGAACTTGTGGTACCATGGTATGGTCAAGGCCGAAAACGAAAATTAGCGCACACCATGGTGGGCGATCCGTTGAATGTACCAAAGTCACGGTTCGCGTTGGCGCGAGCGAGTTGCACGGCGCAGCACAGTCGAGGGCGCGTGGCTCGCCTCGTTGGCTCCAGCCACCAGCCACTGACAGGTGCGCGCGAGCAGCAAGGGCGGCATTGGTTCTTTTCCTTGTAGCGCAGACAAGGGAAGCCGTGCAAGAAGGCCGAGTCTGCTGCGCCGGGTCACGCCGCGCCGCGCCGCGCCGCGCCGGTGCGTTGGGCAGAAGTAGTGCCAGCCAGACTCTGTCGCCTCCGCGTGCGCGTGGTGCCAATCCAGCTCGTAGGCGCCCGGCGGGCCAGCCGCGAGCAGCAGGAGAACGCCGGCACGGCCATTGCGGTTGGCGGCAGGAGGCGGCAGACGTAAGGCAGCAGCATGCCGCAGGACACGGCGCTGCACAAGGCGGCGAACCAGGGCGATGTGGCGGCGTGTCAGGACATTTTGGACGCTGGAGAGGTGGACGTGAACGCGCCGGGCGCTGCCGAGCGCACAGCGCTTCAGCGCGCCGTGGGAGGCAACCACATGGAGCTGGCCAAGCTGCTCATCGAGCGCGGCGCCGACGTCAACAAGACTGACAAGGCAGGCCGCACGGCTATGCACTGGGCCGCCATCGGCGGCCACCACGAGCCGGTGCAGCTGCTGCTCGACCATGGCGCGAACCCGAACGCTCAGACCACCACCGGGATGACCTCGCTGCATGGCGTCGTCGAGGGCAACCGGCTCGAGTGCGCGAACGTGCTTATTGGGTACCACGAGAAGGTCGTCGCCGGTGAGCTTCAGGGCACCAAGCTCGACTTTTCGCTCAAGGATGGCGACGGCAAGACTGTCGTTGACATTGCCAAGGAAAAGAAATTCCCCGAGCTCTACAAGATGTGCAAGGAGGAGAGGCTCCTGAAACCTGGCGAGAGTGCGGGCGGCGCCTGCGTCATTTCTTAAAACCCACAACCTCTGCCTCTTACCCACCTCGATTCGTTTGAGCTTCCTTTTGCTGTCTGTGTTAACTTCCCGCCCCCCCCCCACTAAAAAAGAGGAGAAAGTGTTTTGATCGTCGAATTCGCTCGTCGAGTTAGAAGTGGCCGTATTGCAGAAGACGTAGAAAACGAAACAGGAGTCCGAGCGCGGCGGCTGGCGAGGATGCGCGGCTTGCGAGCACTTGCACTGGCAGCGGTCAGTCAGCAGGGGCGACACCGCGCAGCGCGGCCTCGTTGTGCATGCCACAGCCCGCCTAGGTGGGCTTCTTGCACGTGCTGATTGTCACTTGTGAGTTGTTGTACCACGGTGTTCGCGTATTCCTTTCATTTCTTAGAAAGTCACCATCAGTCAACACAGCAGATCACATCTCGGAGAGCTTTTACATGTCGGAGAGCTTTTACATGCACCGAGCTTGGTACATACATCTGTACAAAGTAAAGGGGCCCTCGCAGTCGTGAGCACTCAAAGCCGCTCTGTCATGTCGCGCAGCTCATAGCGCTCGCATCCGAGCAGCGCATCGCTCGTAGCCGCTCGGTCAAGTCGCGCATGTTGAGCCAATCCTCGTCGCGCTGGCGCTCGAGCGCGTACGCCCGGGAGACTACCCTGACAGGCGATGACGTGTGAAGCGGGACGCGATGCGTCACGTCAGCGCTGTCGCAGGCCGAGTCGGCGCAGGAAACCTCGGCCCACGCGCTAGCACCGAGGAAGCCGGACGAGGCGCCAGCCTCTTCGGCGTCCAGCTGTGGCGGAGGCGCGGCCGGGCCACCCCCGCGCACGCTATTATTGTACAAGAGGAGGAGCGTCACGTCCTCCGTGCTGGCACGCTCTGTCGCGCGTGCGCGGTGCGGTGCCAAAACACAGCCGTCGCGGCGGCCAGGGCCGAGCACAAAGTACTCCGGGGCCGCGCGTACGCGCGTGGCGCAGCAGAGGTGTGTCGCGAAGCCCGGGGCCGTGGCCGTCACAGCGGCTGCCTTGGACTCGACCTGGTCTTGCAGTTGCAGGTCTTGCTGCGGGGCCGGGTGTCGACGGCATTGGCCGCTCCCTGCCGCGTCAAAGTACGCATCGCACATCATGCACTGGAATAAGCGGGTGGCGCCCCAGAGCGTCCAGTAGATGGCGCGCCAGGACAAGCCACCCGCGTGACGCGAAGGCGCCACAAAGTCCTCGACCACATCCCAGCCCGGCACTGCCTCGTGCTGCTGGCGCAAGCGGCCGTAAAAGTCGACTGCAGCAGGCGCCTGCGCGCAGACGGTGCGGTCCGCGAGGCCACGCGAAAAGACGGCGCCACAGTGCTCGCAAAGCGCTAGGTCGTAGGCATGCGTGTCTAAAAGCAGCTCCGTGCGGTGCCGGAAGAGCGTCGGGACGATCTTGCGCCTCGGGTCGGCGAGCCCGACCAAGCTGGTCATGGAGATCCGGCCGGCGATGCTGCGCACCGTGGCGGGGCTCAGGCACTTGAGGTCGATGGGCAGGGCAACAATGTCGGCGAGGTTCTCCGCTACAAAGACGGTAGCGTCCTGAACGAGCGCCGTCATGCCGAGGAAGTCTGCCGCGATGAGGACCGAGACCGCGATCCGCGGTTCCAAACACGCGGCGTCGGGTGTGCGCACACGCCGCATGAGCCAGTCGAAGATTTGCACGTCGCAGTGCACGGAGATGTCTACCTTGTGCAGCTCGCGCAGGTACGGCTTAAAGTACGGCATCTCGCGCACCAGAACATCCTTGTCGCACGTGAAGTCTCGCGACACCTTGTTGGCGCGGTCGCGCACGTGGATGACCACATCGCGCCGCCGCTTCTGCCCTGGGCTGCGCGGCGACCCGGCGGGCGCCGACGGTGATGCGAGTGTTGCCGTCTTCTTCTTGCGCGCGCTCACCTTTTCTGCGCTCGGTCGCGGGCTCCTGGTCGTCGGGCTTTTGTTTGGCGTCCTCGCGCTGGCCTTGGCATCCCCAGACAAGGCGGGCTTGGACGTGGCCAGACCGGTCATGCACGTGGCCAAGGCGGGCTTGGACGTGGCCAAGGCGGGCTTGGACGTGGCCAAGGCGGGCTTGGACGCTTCCTGCTCCCGCTCCTGCTCCTGCTGCTGCTGCAGGGCTCGCAGGCTCTCCCGCTGCCGCAGCTTCCTCTGCAGCGCGGCCCCTGCCGACACCGACGGCTTGAGCCGCTCCATGTCTGCGCGTCTCGTCCCGTCTCGACTCGCCTCGTTGCGCGCCGCCCGCGCCGCCCGCCTCGGCGAGGCCAGGCGCGCGGTCGCGGCTCCGGTCTCCGTCACCGCCGCGCTTGGCACGCCTCCGAGCCTGAGTCTGCACTTGTCCCTGCACTGGTCAGAGTCATGGCAGGCTCTAACCGTCGCGCCCGTTTGCGCAACGGCCGCGCGCCCGTTTCGGCGGCCCGCCGGCGCCGCGGGCCGAAGAGGCCCAAGCAGGCATGGGCCGTTAAATTCCGGCGCTGGGGACGCGCGCCGGAACCGCTGCCACCCTAACCGCGCAGCTGCGGCGGCGCTCTCGGAGTCGGAGCAGGCTGCGCAGCCCGAGTCGAAGACGATAGAAAGAGGCTTCAAAGTCGAGTTGCTGCGCCGAGGTAGGTCGCGCGCGCGGCGGGGCGCGGCGGGGCGGGGCGGGCGGGGCGGGCCAGGGCGGGGCGCGGGCGGGCGGCGGCCCGCCGCCGCGCGACGCCGCGGCCCGCGTGGCCAGCCCGGCCCGAGAGGGGCGACATGGACAGGACCCCGGTGCGCACGCCAGGCAGGCAGGCACGCACGGTGCAACGAGATTGCACCAAGGCTCGAGCAGATAGGCGGCGGCTGCGCGGGGGGCGCTGCTGCCGCCGGCGGAGCTGCCGCGCTGGCCGGAGTCCTGGCCGGCGAGTCGGCCGTCCGGAGCCCGCGAGGGACGCCTAAGAGGGAGGGAGCTTTTTTATCCGCGGAACTAACGCCGTTGCTCGCTTGCGCGAACGCTTTTGCGCCCAGTAGATCTTTATCGGTCTTCTTCGTCCAGTCTCTAGCACCATGCTCTCCGCCCTCCGCCGCGGCGCCGCGGGTACGTGAATGCGATGGGCGCCTCGTACGAGCGCAACTCGTGCGAGTTCTCGGGCTCGGGAATCTTCTTTACCGGCCGAGGCTCTCGTTCCTGCCGGGCAGACAGGACGGACACCTTGGGTAGCACGGCGCATCGGAACACTGACTGACTGACATGCATGCATGTATGCACTCTCGCGTCGCAGGCTCGCTCCGCAACGCCCAGGTGCAGCGCGCCTTCGCGCCCACCACCGTCCGCAGCCTGTCGGTGTACGACATCCCGACCGACAAGGACTACGTCGAGCCGCCCAAGGAGTACACCGACAAGGGTGCCCTCATCGTGGACAACATTGCCTTCTCCCTGGAGTGGATCCTGAGCAGCCCGCCCCCTCTGCACGCCTTCGAGGAGCCGCCCATCATGGTGGAGTGGCCCGAGGGCGAGGAGGGCCACCACTAAGAAGGTTGGCTTGTAGTAAACCGACGCGCGCTTTTGTGAAGTGTCAGCTTTTCGCTCGTCCTGATCCTACGTTTCTCTTGCTGCGTGCGCGTTGCGAGACATTTCGTGTTTCACCGCACCTTGCCATTTTCCTTCCGAATCCGAATCAGAAGGCATGCGAGTACAGCCAACTTGCTGCACGAGCCTGATAAATCTCTGTCTGCACATTCAAACCTACGTGGAGTTACATCCAGCTAACTACACGAGCATGGAAAAGAAGTGCTGCCTGCCTTCGTGTTCGTCAGAATGGCTCCCGCCCTTGAGCACGACAAGACGATTTTGCTGCCTGCACTGCACGAGAATTTCAAGAAAATGGGCCTCCCCAGGCGCCTGCATGCTCGCTTGCTTTCTCGATGACTTGCCCCGGTCACTGCCAAATGAGCATGAGACTGTCGTCGGCGCCGAAGAGGCGGAGGTGCGAAGCGGCGACCTCGGCGAGCGAGAGCTGGCGGAGAGCGTCGGCGTCAGCGTCCGCAGCGTCCTCCAGGGCGGCACGCATGGTGTCAAAGGACACCTTGGCGTAGCGCGTGGTTGGGCCGGCCGTGACCTCGAAGAGCAGCTGGTGCGGCTCCTTTGGATGGCGGAAGCCAATGAGCAGGGCATCGAGCGCCACGGGCTGCTCGCCTGGGCGCACGTGCGGAATGCGGACGCGCTGGTGGCAGAGCTGGCCGCGGTCCTCGCTGGACTGAATGGTGGCCCAGTCCGCGCGGTCGCGCGCATGCTGGGCGCGGTGCTCCTCGCGGGACATGGGTCTGGCCGCGGACACTGCGGCGGCCTCTGGCGCTGCGGGCTCGGCCGCGGCGCCGGGCTGCGAGGCGCGCGAGAGCGGTCTTCGGAAGGGCTCGTCCGCGAAGGCGCCGGGCGGCAGGGCGGGGACCGAGGCAGTCTTGTCGAGCGCAGGGAGCGCGCGCGGCATGGAGCGGCGACGACGCTGCGCGGTGGGCGCGTGCGGTGGAACGGCGAGGCGGCACATGTTGCGGCAGACCTTCTTGTGGTGCTTGTATTCGGCGTCGAGCTGCTCGCGCGGGCGAACAGAGGGGCGCGCTGTGGTGAGGCGCTGCAGGATGAGTGCGTTCTCGCGGTCGAGGCGCGTCTGCGCGGCGCGACGCGCGGCGTCAAGGTACTTTCTGCGCTCGCGCATTGCCTTGACGTGCGTGCGGCGTGCGGGGATATTGGTGGCCGTGATTTCCGTCTCGGTGCGCAAGACCTTGGCCAGGCGGTGTGCGAGCTCCTGGTTGTCCTTGTCGATGCGCTCGAGCTGCAACTGCAAGGCGTGCGCCTTGTTGCCGGAGCCGAGCGCGATGAGCTCCTCCTGGTGGCGCATCATGGCCGCGTGTTGCGCCACGGACTGCGCCACTGTAGATCGCATCTCGCGCAGCGCGCGCTTGTGCAGCTTGCGCTCATGCTTGCGCCACTGCTGCGTTGTGTAGCTCGCCTTGACGCCAAGCTCCAGGTCCGGGACCACCCAGCGCCGCTGCGCGCCGGCCTGCGCCGTGCTTGCTCGTGCCTCCAGCGCGTCCAGCACGGCCGCCACGCCGGGCTTGGCCATCTTCGCGCGCTGCCGCCGCGGCCGCGCCGCCGCCGCCGCCGGGCCCTGGCACTGACTGGCTTGGTCGGGGTTGGGTGGCTGGGTTGGGTCCCGCGCGCCGCCCGCCACCGCGCGCGGGCTCGCTTTTTCGTCTTGCCGCGCCAGGCCGTTCGCGCCCCCCCCCCCCTCGGACGCCCCTGGCACCGGAGTGAGGTGAGGTGTGCGCTGCGTTCCACCCGGCCCGGTCCGGGCCGGGCGCGTGCACTGGCAGACCAGACGGTGGTGGCGGCCATCGCGGCCAGCGAGCCCCGGCGCGCCCCGGCGGGAGTCCGCCAACGAGCGCGAGCGCGTCGCGCGACATGGAGGAGGGGACCGGCGCCGGCCGGGCCGGCGCGGCGAACGCGACAGCGGACGCGGCACCGGGCGCGACAGCGACTGCGGACTCGGCGGGCTTGGTGACGAGCCCGGGCGCGGTGCTGCGGGCCGCCAAGGGCGCCGAGGGGGGCGAGGCCGCCGAGGAGCTGGCCGTGGGCGTCGAGGAGATGCGCGTGACGCCCGAGGAGGGCGTCTTCGTCAAGCCCAAGGGCCTGTCAGTGCTGGACCTGATCGAGACGGAGAACCCTAACTACGTGCCGCTCAGCGCCGAGGAGCTTGCGGCGCGCCAGGCCGACGCGGAGGAGCGCCGTCTCCAGGCCGAACGCGAGGAGGAGCGTCTGCTGGCCGAGGGCGCCACGGTGGAGGCTGCCTCGGACCTAGAGCGGCTCGAGCAGATCCGCCGCGACCGAGAGTCCGCCGAGCGCCGCCGCGCCTTTGAAACGCGCAAGCAGGACAAGCTCAAGCAGGCCGCGGCGGAGCGCGCTGCCGCGCTGGATGCCAAGGCCAAGGCGCAGGCTGTCAAGGGCAAGAAGAAGAAGGGCAAGAAGCGTTAAATTGAAAAGGCGAGACGTGTGATGTGCGCTCTGTCTGCGAGGCACGGTGTAGCCTACAAACGACTCGCTGTCGAAGTCGTCCACGAATGACTCACATCAGCCAGATCCGCCTTTTCGTGACTCGCTGTCAGACCCAGGGAACGACTCACAGTCAGAGCGAAATAGTCACCACGACATGAAGCGCTGACTTTAGATGTGCATGAGGGCGCCGACTCGAAACGAGAACGATGCGTCGGGACGAGCACGAGTCATGCGCGCAGCATGTACAGGTTGAGGAAGTTCCGAAAGATCAGGAGCAGAAAGCAAAGAGTGAATGACTTGACTGTGAAGGATTGATTGACTTGCGGTGTTGCGCGAGACGGAAACTGCAGCCAGCCAGAATGCAAATCGTGAATGATGCCCGATGGAGCAAGCGTTCGCTGCATGGAGACCTTTGCTACGTCGATGAGGGCAGGGCGTTCGCTGTATGGAGACCTTTGCTACGTCGCTGAGGGAAGGATTCCCTGCCCTGCCAAGAACGTGGCGTTGGCAAAGCAAGCACGCTGCTAAACTGAGCCACGACTGCCCACAGGCAACGCTACAACAGATTCAAGAAAGAAAAGGATCGCAAACGACTCGAATAGTTGGGGATGAAACGAGACCTCTACGGGGTTCAGGGCACGATTACCCGACGACGTAGACGCGGATGAGGTTGTCCGAGGCGCCGACGAAGAGCGTGCTGCCATCAGCGGACCAGCAGAGCGAGGTGCAGAAGGGCGGCATGTACTTGTCGCCGTGGACCTCCTCGTCGTCCTCGTCGAGGCGGATGTCGGCGACGATCATCTTGGACTCGAGGTCCCAGATCTTGACACCGCTCTGGGTGGCGGCGCAGAGCCAGTAGCGGTTGGGGCTGAAGACGAGCGAGTAGATGATCTCGTTGGCGTCGAGCTGGTAGAGCACCTTGGCCTCAGTGAGGTCCCAGAGCATGGCCTTGCCGTCCTTGCCGCCCGAGGCGCAGAGCGAGCCGTCCGGGGAGACGGTGACGCTGTTGAGGTAGCCGGTGTGGCCGACGAGGTTGGCCTTGAGGCGGCAGTTGGAGAGGTTCCAGACCTTGACGACGCCGTCCCAGCCGGCCGAGACGATGAGCGGGTTGGTGTGGAGCGGCGAGAAGCGCACGCACGAGATCCACTCCGTGTGCTGGTCCTCGGTGATGGTGTACTTGCACTCGCCGAGGGTGTTCCACAGCTTGATGGTGCGGTCGCGCGAGGCGCTCACGATCTGGCGGTTGTCCAGGGAGAAGGCGACCGAGAGCACGTCCTTCTTGTGGCCAACGAAGCGGCGGGTGGTGGCGCCGGTGTTGATGTCCCACAGGCGCAGGGTGCCGTCCCAGGAGCCGGACAGGCAGAACTGGCCGTCGCTCGAGATGACGACGTCCTCGACGAAGTGGTGGTGGCCGGTCAGCGCGCGGCGGGCGAAGCCCGTCGACTCGTTGTGGGTTAGGGCCCAGACGATGACGGTCTTGTCGCGGCTGGCGCTCAGCACCATGTTGGGGTTCTCATGGGTGGTGGCGATGGCCGTAACCTGCGTCGTGTTCTGGTCGTCAGTCTCTCCTCTTCTCTCGCTGCGCCTGCTGCGCCCACTGCGCCCGCTGCGCCCGCTGCGCCTGCTGCTCGCTCGTCTGCTCTGCCGTCGCGAGCTGCCGCCGCGACCCGCCGCTCCTCCGCCGCCCCTCCCTCTCTGCACGTACCCAGCCCTCGTGGCCGGACAGCTGGCCGCGGAGCGTCAGCGAGTCGCCCATCCTGCTTCTTGGTGTCCTCCGGCTGCTGCTGCTGCTGCTGCTGCTGCTGCCCGACCTCCTTGCGCGTCTACCCGGCGCCGTGCCGCCCGCCGCCTGCCTGCCTCCTGCTCCTGGCCGCTCGTTGCGCGCCGCGCCAGCCGCTCGGGCGCCGGCGGAACCGGTTGCCCCGGCGCCGCCGCGGCCCGGGCGCGGCCCTGCTCGGCGCTTCCAGAGACCCTAACCCTGGCCCGGTTCCGCCGGCGCCTGGCGCGCCACTGGTTCTCGCTAGCGGCCAGCTAGCCTAGTACTGGAGGCGGAGCGGCGGGCCCGGTCGCTTGGCGGGGCGAGGCGAGGCGGCAGGCGGCGGCGCGCGGCGCAGACCAGTCAGCGGACGACCTCGCGCAGCCATGTGTACGTGCGCGCGGCGGCGGCGGCGGCGGCGGCGGCGGGGCGCGGCGCGCGCGGGAAGCTAGCCAGGCAGCCGGGCGGGCAGGCCCTCGCGCGGGCGCGCCGGCGAGCGGAGGCGGGGCGATGGAGGGATGGGGCGAGGCAGGCAGGCAGGCAGGCAGGCAGGCAGGCGAGGCGCCGAGCGCCGCCACGGAGGACCGCGGGAGGGACGGGAGACTGACGGACAGGACGTGATGCGCGCGCAGCCCTTCTCAAGATGAACCAGATCCGGGCCAAGACCCCCGAGGAGCTCCTCAAGTCCCTTGAGGAGACCAAGGCGGAGCTGAGCAGCCTCCGCGTCGCCCAGGTGACGCAGAGCGCGCCCTCCAAGGTGGCCAAGATCAAGTCGGTCCGCAAGCAGATCGCTCGCATCCTGACCGTTATTAACACCGCCAACAAGCAGCTCGCCCGCGAGGAGCAGGCCAACAAGAAGCGCAAGAACCTCGACGTCCGCGAGAAGAAGACCCGCGCCATCCGCCGGCGACTCACCAAGGACCAGCTCTTCGTGCGCGCCACCAGCCAGCCCCAGACCGAGAAGAGCGGCAAGCCCGCGCAGAAGCTCCTCCGCCGTATGACCGTGCGCGAGGCCAAGCGCGCCGCTAACTTCCCGCAGCGCATGTACGCCGTCAAGGCCAACTAAGCTGTGAATTTGGGACGTGCTGCTTTTGCTTTACTGTTTTACTCTTGGGAATTTGACAGTGCGGACTCCGCGGAGTGCAGAGTCGAGGAGAACACACACGAGGACATCGCGGTTAGCCTTTCCATCTGTCCAAGGTGCTGCTGCCCTTGTTGATTGAGAATCCTTGCTCAGCCCACAACGGAGTTTTCAGGTGTTGCCGAGTCCAAGGCCTTTGTCTTGGGTGAGCTCTGGCGGCGATTGAAAGAACGGCTCATCGGTCCATCTCATTTCAGAGCAAGAGCGGGAAGCGCAGGTCTGGTTTGAAAGTTGTTGCTGTTGCGTTGCGTTGCGTTGCCTGGCCCTTTTCAACGACGGATCACATCACAGACTGACAACAACTACATTGTGCTACTTCCGCTCCGGAGGAACGAGGGTCATGTTCTTCGTGCTTGTGTGTGCTCCTGCTTTGGGAGAGAGTGGCAAGTACGTGCTCGGTCCTGTTTGAAGTCCCTTGGGAGAGAGCGAGGGAAACCAGGTCGCTCGCTCAACGTTAGCTGAGCACGCGCTGGTAGAAGCCAGCAAAGCTGGGCGGGACGAGCTCAATGTAAATGTACTGGCCCACCATGCAAAAAATGAAGCAGAGACCGAAGAGCGCCTCGATGGTCTCCATGGGGACGTTGTCGTGCATCTCGCCGAACTTGGGGAACATGATGGAGCCAATGAGGCAGATCCAAGTGCCCTGCATGAGGAGAAAGGCAGGGCAGGCGAGCTGGGCCGCGCGCGCCAGGCGCTGCGCGCCGCTGAGGAGCGCCACAACGGACACGCCGTAGACAACAAAGAGCCAGAGCGCGGTGTCGGCCCAGAGCTTGTGAAAGAGGGTGTCGGCGCCCGGCTTCTTCATGGTGGCGTGGCCCTTGAGCAGGTACCACTCGGAGAAGAAGCCCATGGTGAAGCTAGCCTGGCTGAGCAGGGGCGCCGACTCGACGTGGCGCGTGGTGGACCCGGGGAAGAGGCCGCTCTCAAGGCCGAAGGCGATGCTGGCCGGCACGAAGCCCAGGTACATGGTGAGGTGGCCCTTCTCCTCGAAGAAGTCGCCGCTCTTGACCAGCATCGAGCCGATGCCCTCGTAGAGCATGCCGCAGATGATGGAGATGAGCGCGTACAGCGCGAACACCAGCTTGACGCGCGCCGTCTTGCGCGTCGGGTCCGGGCGCGTCTGCGCCGGCTGCGCCTCCTTGTCCTCCTCGGATGCGCCCACGGACTCGTAGTTGCAGACCGCCGGGTTAGCGCCCGCCTCCGCGTGCTGCTCCGCCTTGTACACCAGGTTGAGCAGCACGCCCAGGATGATGAACTCCGCGCCGGGGATCACGTGGCCCATCAGGGTGCCCATCTTGCCCGCCGCGCCGCCGCTCCGCGCTCCGCTCCGCGCGCGCTGCCGCCTCCGTCGCGCGCGCTACCGCCTCTGCTGCCGCCGCGGCCGTGGCGGGTCGCCCGCTCGCGCGCCCTCGCCGCCCTCGCGCCGCCCGCCTCGCGCCGCCCGCCGCCCGCCGCCTGCCCGCCGCTCGCCGCTCGCTCGGGGCCGCCGCGCTCGGGGTTTGCGCGCGAGGCGGCCGGCGCGCCGCGCCGCGGCAGGCGAAGCGAAGCGGGGCCGGGACGACGGCGCGATGACTCGACGGCGCGCGGCGCCGCGCTGGTTGGATTGGCTTGAACGGACGCCGCAAGCTGGCTCCGCGGCGCGAGGCCGCGCGAGGCGGCGCGGGCGGCGCGGCGCGGCGCGACGAGCGGCCGCCGCGCGCGCGGCCGCCCAGCCCGCGCCGGCCGCCGCGCGCCGCGCTGCCGAGGCGGCCGCCGGCGCATACCGGCCCTCCAGGTCGAGGGCTTCGCGGGCTCGGGAGGAGATGTGAGCGCATGTGTGTCAGGCACAGGCGGTACGGGGGAGAGAGCGGGCGCGCGTGCTTTCGAGGGCTGCCACTGCCGGCTGCTGCTGCACAGTCTGCACTGCACCGGGTCTCGAGATTGCTCGAGGCGAGATCGTCGAGCCGCCACGCCGGCGCTAGGCAGGCTGTCGCTGATGCGGCGAAGCAACTAAGCTGGCTGGCGCCAGGAGTGGGCTGGCAAATGTGCTCTTTCTTCGAAGTCGCAACGGCTGGGTAGGAGGAGCAGGTCCTGACGAGGAAGCGCGAGCTCGCGCAACCCAGCTGGCCGAGGTTGCTTTTGTTTTGAAACGATTAACTTAGGCGTAGGAGACGTCTGCGGTTTCTTGCTGGCTCGTCACGCTGTGCGCAGCGCTCTTGACAGCTTTCCTCGCTTTTGCAGAGTTTTCTTCAAGACACACTCTTCTCTCTGCACGGCCTCCGCCCGGCATGGCCGCTGCCAGCCGCGTTACTGACAACGTGACCAGTCGCAGTAGTTGCTCAACGTAGCGAAAGGCTTGTCGGCAGCCTGGGCACCAAGTGCAGTGCCGTGGCCAGCAACGACCCAATGTGCAGCCGCGACTCCTGAGTCAGATGCGCTGCCACTGCATGACCACTGCCAGTGGGCGCCGGTGACGGCCGCAGCGCCGCCGCCGGCCCGGCGTGTCCCCAGGCTATGGTACCGGCTTACCAAGGATCACACAGGACGGCACACACGCTTGGCCGGGCCCGGCCTGCTCACTCGGCCTGCGTCGAGCCACACCACGAGGCCGAGGCCGCCGGTCCGAGTCCGCGACATATCATATCTCTCGCGGCGCAACGCGGCGCAGCGCGGCGCGGCGCAGTGCAGTGCAGTGCAGTGCAGTGCTCTCCGGGCGGCAGCTGGGAAGAGAGCAGGCGGCTGCGGAGCACAGGTCCGCGAGGCTCGCAACATCATGGAGAAGCTGTCCGCGAGCGCCGGCGCAGCGGCGTGGCTGGCGCACCGCGTGGGCGGCGCGGTGCTGCTGACGCGGTGCTTGCTGTTCGAGATGGTGTGGCTGCTGCCGCGGCAGCCGCTGACGTACTACTTCAAGTTCTCCATGCCACGGCTGCTGGAAATACGGCTGCCCCAGGCGTATCCGTGGGTGGGCGTCTTCTTCGACGGGGACCCGACGCCGGCGCTGTGGACGGCCATCGTGGTGGCGCTCGTGCTGAGCGGGGCGTTCTCAAGCGCCGTGCTATGGCCGCCGCGCCGGCGCTGGGCGCGCCTGCTGACGCTAGGCATCTTGGTGACGCCCGTGGCCTGGGCGGTCCGCGTGGCGCTGTCCGTCAGTCAGGGCCGCGCCGCGGCGCGCGAGCTAGAGCGCGCCTTCCCGGTGCTGGCCGCGGCACCGCCGCCGACCAACTTCTCGCGCGTCGTGCCTTATTCGCTGGGCGATCACCTGCTGAACGCGCTGGGCGGCGAGCCTCCTGTGCGGCCCGACCTCACGCTCACCTACAAGACGGTCGAGCCGCACCGAGCGAGCACTTGCGGCCCTGAGAGCTCCTTTGTGGCGCTGCCGGGCGACGCCTACTTTGTCAGCAACCGCCGCGACACGGAGCGCGGCGTGCTCAAGCTCGATGTCTATCGGCCGCGACGGTCGCCACGCCGGCGCCTGCACGGGGACGCAGGCGCGAACCTATCCCCCGTGGCGCTGCATGTGCACGGCGGCGGCTGGCGCAAGGGCGACCGATCCTTCCTTCGCATCAACTACCACGGCGGCCTGCCCAAGTTCCTGCTCGAGGAGGGCTTCACCATTGTCTCCATCTCGTACCGGCTCGCCTGCGTGGGGCTCAGCCCAGAGGAGATGGTGCACGACGTGCGGGACGCCATCGCCTTCGTGGAGCGCCATGCCGCGGACTGGGCGGCCGACCCGACCTTCATCGTGCCCATCGGCACCTCGGCCGGAGGCCACCTGGCGCTCATGGCGGCGCTTCGCCACCCAACACCCGCCGTGCGCGGCGTCGTCTCGCTCTATGGCGTCACCGAGCTGCGCCAGGCCGAGCTGCTGCGCCGTCTGCCGCTGGGCTGGCCCAAGCTGCACGCGCACATCTTCGTTCAGGCCACGCGCCACATCTGCGAGCTGCACGGTTTCGACTCTGAAGACGCCTGCTTTCACGAGATCTCCCCGCTGGCGCACCTCTCGCCAGCGGCGCCACCCGTGCTGATGATCCACGCCGTCTCCGATCCGCTCGTGCTCATCGAGCAGGCGCGTTGGCTCAATGCCTCTCTCGCCGACGCCGGTGTCGCAGCCGCCCTCATCGAGGTTGTCGGTTCTCACGACTGCGACGTCCACGTCTCCTCCGCCTGCGCGCAGACTGCGCTCTATGCCATCGAGCGCTTCGTCTACGCTCTTGGCCAGCAACCCACGCTGGTGGCGGATTGACTTGGTAGCAGAAAAATACGACTTGAACTTCAAAGTTGTATGGGGGCCTGCTGGCAAACATTTTTCACACTCCCATGCCGCAGTGAGGTTACGTCCAGCCAAAGCTAGGCCATTCCCTCGCTCGACTCCGAGTCCTTTGAATCTCTTTGTTCCCCGAGCCCCGCTTGCTCGCTCAAATACGACTTGAACTTCAAAGTTGAATGGAGGGCTGCAGGCAGCACTTTTCACGCTCCCTTGCCGCACTCGCCCGACTGTAACGTCACGTCTGGCCTAAGCTAGGCCATTAACCTTGCTCTCTCTCTGCTCGCTCCCTCCCTCGCTCATCTCAGGCTCCTTCGGGTCTCTTGGTCCCTCGCTCGCTTACTCTCTGCACGCGCCTGTGGCTGGCCGCACCGCACTGCACGCGCCGCGCAGCCATGTGTCCGAGTCACTGGCAGGCAGCCTCACACTCACAGGCTCAGCCCCACTTACTGACCACGCGTGACTGGCAGCCTGTCACTGACAGTGACGTGAGTCTTGCCGTCATGCTTCCTGCAGAGTGTGCGGGCCCATGACGCAAAGCTGCCCGCCAACGTACTAAGTTAGTGGCCGTAGGCAAGGCAGGGCAAGGCAAGGCAAGGCAAGGCAAGGCAAACCTTCAATCACAGCAAGTCGGCGGGGCCTCAGCCGCGTCTCAGCTAGCTAGCTAGGCTAGTGCGCTCTCACAAGGATGGCGGCCGCGGAGCAGGATGCGCTCACCACGGAGGTGCGAGGGCAGGCGCGCGAGCTCAAGGCAGCCTGCGCCAAGCAGGGACTGAAGCTGCGCAGCGACCTGGAGGCCGCACGGCTCGCGCTCGCGTGCGAGGGCAACATGGAGAAGATGCTCAAGCGCGTGCGCAAGCTGCGCGAGTTCGAGCAAGCGTACAAGCTAGATGAGATCGCGCCCGCTGATGCGATCGACGCGGACAGGGAGGCCTTTCCTGGCGGTGTGAACAGCTTCACAGGCAAGGACCGACAGGGTCGGCCCATCTTGTACCTGCACGCGGAAGCCTTCGAGCCGGCCAAGCTCGTCAAGAGCCCGCAGCTCAAGCGGCACGTGCTCAAGCTATACAGCGAGAACTTCCTCTCGTCGGCGAACGACCTGGACGAGATCTCCAAGGGCTTTGTCATGGTTTTCAATTGCAAGGGCATCTCCTTGAAGAACTTCTCGTTCAGCTTCGAACACGAATTCAGCTGGCTCTACCAGTCCGGCTATCCGATCCGCCTGCGCCAAGTCGTCTTCTTCAACGCCAACCGCCTCACACGCATCTTCATCAAGGCCTGCAAGGTTTTTCTCACGCAAAAGATGCAGGAGCGCATCGTTATCGTGAATGGCACGGACGCCATCCACGAGCTTGCCACGCCAGAGAACCTCCCTGCTCAGGATGGCATTGGCACCGTCGACCTCGACGCCGCACGTGAGCTTTTCCTTCGCCGCGTTGCTGATCACCTCGCCTTTCAAGCGAGCTTTAAGCTGTAGATACCTCTTAGCTAAGCCAGACCATGACTGAGAATAATGAACCACGGTGACGTCTTGCACGCGACTCACTTCGCTGAAGCGTGTTCATCAGGGTGATGTCATGCACGAGACGCACGTTGCAGAATGATCGCTCATCAGGGTGATGGGAGCAGAGCTAAGAAAAAGGACCCACGGTCATGTCATGCACGAGATGCACCAATGATCGCTCGTCAGGATGATGAAATTCTCACGTGAGCAAGACGCAACGCAACGCACGAAGTGGTCGCCTGCGTCCTTGCGCGGGTTGCAACGCACGAAGTCGTCGCCTGTGTCCTTGCGCGGGTTGCAACGCACGAAGTCGTCGCCTGCGTCCTTGCAGGCTCGCGCAAGTTGCGCGACTTCGAGGAGCGGAACTCTGTCTCAACGAGGTCTCCGTCTAGGATGCGCAGGACCGCGCGATGGAGAAGGATTTGGGCGGCCTACGCGCCGGGCACTCCCGGCCGGCAAGCACCGCCAGGGCGGGCCGCTCCGTGTCTCTCTACTACTAGTAAGAGGTGCAACATTCCTTTCCTAGTTTTCCGGGCCTAGCGACGACGAGGTCCTCAAGCGACATGCGTGATCAAGGTCTGCAAGCACACTTTTTCTGTCATCTTCGTACCCCATGCACGACTTCGTCACAGTCTTGGGTACCGAGGCGTGCAACGCTGCAAGGAACATGAGGTACTCTGCGTGCAGGCGCGTGCAGCGTCTGTCCAGACTTTGCCGTTCCAAATCGCCGGTGGCACTTGCTCGAGCTTTCCATGTATGCAAGCAACCTTACGTACGGTGAGGGAGGTGGACCCAATGGCCGCACGCGGATTCTCACGGAGCACGCCGTCGCTGAGGCAAGCTTCATGGAAAAGGAGGAAGGAATGCTTGCTCGCTGACAGTGAAGGAGCCCATGCGATGTGCAGTGCCAGAGTGCCAGTGCAGGGCCGTGGCCGTCACACGTCCCCCTCCAATGACGCAAAATGCGCCCACTGCCCGGGCACCTCTTTTCACCTGGGCCCGGCCGCGCCCGGCCAGCCCGGGCGGCGCCAGCCCTGGCTGACGTGGCCAAATCCAGACTGCCAACTTTGAGAACTTTTACTAATTGGGCCATGGCGCAAGAGACGACGCCGACTCCCCCGGGCGCAACAACTGCGGCTGCCACGGCAGCGGTTGCCGCGGCTCCAGCACCGGACGCAGCGGCCGCGCCGCCCGCCCCCGCGCCGATGACAGCGTCGACGGCGGCCGTACCGGCGACGGCCAGCACGGAGGGTAGAGATGTCAATGCTGAGGAGGCCGTCACCACACACCTGAAGAGCGCGGCCCAGGCCGCCGGAGCTCAGGCTCCCGCCAGCAACCCGGAACCGCCGGTCGTGACGGAGGAGGTCAAGCTGCAGGCGCGGGCGCTCAAGGCCAAGTGTGCGGAACTCGAGCTGGAGCTGCGCAGCGACCTGGAAGCCGCGCGGCTGGTGATTGCCTGCGAGAACAACATGGACCGCATGTTGACGCGCGTGCGTAAGATGCGCGAGTTTGAGAAGCGATACCGCTTTGACGAGATCAGCTCTGAGACGGCCATGGATGTTTTGGAGGAGGCCATGCCAGGCACCGTCTTTGCCTTCACAGGCAAGGACCGCCAGGGCCGCCCGGTCTTCTTCCTGCAGGCCAACAACTTTTACCCTGGCAAGCTCAAGGACAACGAGCGCCTCAAGCGGCACGTGCTCAAGGTCTTCGCCGATGCCCTCACCATTTCGGCCGTCAACATGGACGAGCTCACCAACGGCTACGTCATGGTGTACAACTGCAGGGGGCTCGGCTTGAAGAACTTCTCGCTCAGCTTCGAGCGCGAGTTTAGCTGGCTCTACCAGTCCGGCTACCCCATCCGCCTGCGGCACGTCATCATCTCCAACGCCAACAAGTTCACGCGCCTCACCATCAAGGCGTGCAAGGTCTTCCTCACGCGCAAGATGCAGGAGCGCATCGTCGTTGTCAACGGCGCAGAGGCCATCCACGAGCTGGCCGACGCGGACAACCTGCCCACGCAGGACGACCTCGGCAAGGTTGGGTTTGCGGCAGCTCGCGAGATGCTCGTCCGTCGCGTCAAGGAGTACGCAGCCTTTGAGGCGAGTTTCCAGCTTTGAAGATGGCTGCGCGAGCCTGATGCTTCCTCTTTCCTCTTTGACGGTCTCTTTGACCGAGCTTTTCCCCTCATGACACATAAGAAAGAATAGTTTCGCTCGGCTGCTCAAGTTCCTGCTCACAGAGAAAGAATCGCAGACGAGCCGAGAGCATCGGAGAAAGCCACTGCCTGCCCCTGCCTCGCAGCCTCTCTACTACCACTGCATAGCGCGGCCCGAGCACCCCGAGCACCCCCATGACCCGGCGAGGGCGCGCCAAAGCGCCAACTGCAAAATGTCGCAGGATGCGCGAAGCGCAGCAGAGGTCTCAGCCGCAGATCCGGCAGCGAGGGAGGTGGAGGCTGCGCCGCCGCCGCCCCCCGCCGCGCCCGCAACGGGGCCTGCCACCGTGACGACGCCGCCGCCGGTCGAACCGGAAAAGGTGGCCGTGCAGGATGCCGCCGGCGCCATCACGCCCGCGCCGCAGCCCGAGGCCGGCGCCACGACCGTCGTGACGCAAGAGATCAGGCAGCAGGCTCGGGTGCTCAAGGCGAAGTGCGCGGAGCTCAACCTGGAGCTGCGCAGCGACCTGGAGGCCACGCGGCTGGTGATCGCTTGCGAAAACCACGTGGATCGCATGCTGGAGCGTGTGCGGAAGATGCGCGAGTTCGAGAGGCAGTACAAGCTGAGCGAAATCTCCCCCGAAGCAGCGATGACCGTCTTCCAGGAGGCCTTCCCGGGCAGCGTCTTTAACTTCACGGGAAGAGACCGCCAGGGGAGGCCGCTCTTCTACCTGGAGGCGAAGAATTTTTACCCCGCCAAGCTCAAGGATGAAAATCTCAAGCGGCACGTGCTCAAGCTCTTTTCCGAGATATTGGTCATCTCGGCCGTGAACATGGAGGAGCTCTCGAACGGCTTTGCCATGGTGTACAACTGCAAGGGCCTCGGCATGAAGAACTTTTCGCTCAGCGTGGAGCGCGAGTTTGCCTGGCTCTACCAGTCGGGCTACCCGATCCGTCTGCGGCACATTATCATATTCAACGCCAATAAGATTGCGCGTGTCATTATCAAAGCCTGCAAGGTTTTCCTCACGCGCAAGATGCAGGAGCGCCTCGTCGTGGTCAACGGCGCCGACGCCATCCATGAGCTCGCGGACGCGGCCAACTTACCCACGCAGGACAACTTAGGCAAGGTCGACGCCGCGGCCGCGCGCGAGGTTTTCGCGCGCCGCGTCAAGGAGTACGCGGCCTTCGAGGCCACCTTTACGCTGTAGTGAGGTCACCACAACCACCCTGGCACAGAGCGAGGGAGAGAGATCGAAGAAGATTCAAGTTATTTTGGCGCTCCTTGGCAGCTCCAAGTGAGAGAAAGAGCTTCGACAGGGTGTACGAGAAGAAGGAGTCCAGGCCGGACTCCGGAGGCCAGGGCGCGTGAGGCGGTGAGAAGGCTGCCTACCTGAAAAGGCGCACCGTGACGACCCGGAGAGCACTTGGTTCTTGGTTCTTGGTGCGAGTGCTCAAGGCGACCCTACCATGGTTACCACGGTGGATCGGTGCTGCACCCGGCCGATGAGAGCCCCAACGGCGCTCTCGTAGAACAGAACCTGAAGAAGAGCTCCGGCAGAAGATGAGCCCCAAGCCAGACCGTGACCGGAAGTTCCCGCTTCTCGCAGCACGTGCCGCGCAGCGCCACTGCACTCTGTGCAACTCACCAGATCCAGAATCAAAGAATTGCTGACGCCGCAGCGCAGGGCACGCAGGCGGCGGCGGCGACGATGGACGCTGCGCCGCCGCCCACTGCGGCGGCGGCGGCGACGGCGGACGCTGCGCCGCCGCCCACTGCGCCTCTCGAAGCTACGAGCGCCAAGTCGGCGCCTGGCAGTGCTGGCGTTGGCATGCACGGCGTCGGCGAGCAAGGTGCCGCAACATCGTCATCCCTGCCGCAGTCTGCACTCGCGGAGGAAGTCAAGCAGCAGGCGCGCGCGCTCAAGGCGAGGTGCGCAGAGAATCAGCTGAAGCTGCGCAGCGACCTGGAAGCTGCACGACTCGCGCTTGCGTGCGAAGGCCAAATGGAGAAGATGCTGGCGCGAGTGCGAAGACTGCGCGAATTCGAGATGACGTACAAGCTACACGAGATCACCCCTGGGTCAGCGCTTGACGTGGTCGAGGAGGCCTTCCCGGGCAGCATCAACAGCTTCACCGGCAAGGACTGCCACGGCAGGCCCATTTTGTACCTGCAGGCGTCGGCCTTTGTCCCGGCCAAGCTAAAGGACGAGCGCATCAAGCGACATCTGCTCCGGCTCTTCTTGGACGTCCTGGTGGCCTCCGCCGTAGACATGAACGAGGTTTTGAACGGCATCGTCATGGTGTACAACGGCAAGGGACTCGGCATGAGGAACTTCTCCCTCAGCTTCCAGCGCGAGTTCTCTTGGGTCTTCCAGTCGGGCTATCCGATCCGCTTGCGCCAAGTCATCATGTTCAACGCCAACGCAGTCATGCGCGGCGCCATTAAGGCTTGCAAGGTCTTTCTGACGCGCAAGATGCAGGATCGGATCGTCGTCGTGAACGGCCAGGAAGCCATCCACGAGCTGGCCTCCGCCCAGAACCTCCCCACCCACGATGGCCTCGGCCAGGTGGACTTTGCCGCCACTCGCAACCTCCTCCTCCGCCGGGTTGAGGAGCACGCCGCGTTCGAGGCAGCCTTTCGGCTTTGATTGACTGCGATGGGGGTACCAGCGGTTTGTCAAGTTCTGGCAGGAAAAGTCGCCGAGACGGCGCATTTTGCGCTCATCGGTGCGTGCAAAGCCACAAGAAGCGCGCGAGAGCGACAGCGGCGGGCAAAGAAAGCCTCAAATGAAACATTCTACGTGGTGTATGTCTTCCTTGCCGCTTTGAACTCGTTCTCTTTGAGCCTCACGATGCTTGCGAGCGTTTCGACTTTTCGACTCGTTCCTGGCTGCGACCGCGTGCTCCTTGAGCACCCCAAGATGACCACAAAGTTGTTTTGCAGCTGGCTGCACCAGCTCAAGCTCTCGTTTGATGGAATCGACGGCGTCTGCGTGCCTCTGCGGCAGCGTCCCAGCGCGCTAACCTTCTGTTTCTCTTGGCTTTTCTCAATTCCGTGCACGACAACGGATTTTGATTGATTGATACGTCTTCGCCGAGTTTGGCAGACTGCAGAACAAGAATGCTGCGCGGCTTAGGTGCGCGCACGCTGTCGAGCCTGCGACGCGCGGCCGCGAGCGGACCGGAGTTGGCAGCCCGCGCGGCCGACGTGGAGGTGGGCCAGAGCGCCGTAGCGCTGCGCACCTTTACGCAGGAGGATGTCCTGGCCTTCGCCGAGGTGACGGGCGATCACAACCCCATCCATGTAGCACCGGACCCGGCCGACGCGCGCTTTGGAGGCAAGGCCGTCGTCCACGGCATGCTCTGCGCAGGTCTCATACCTGCGCTGTTCGCGGATCGCCTGCCGGGCGCCATCTACGCCTCGCAATCGCTCGACTTCAAGCACGCTGTGCATCCTGGAGACCCACTGCGCGTTGAGATTCTTGTTGAGCGTCGCAAGGCCCTGCGTGGCACGTGCGTCCTCCAGTGCAAGACCATCGTGTCCCATGAGGACGGCCGAACAGCTGTTGCCGGCAGCGCCCGCGTCATGCTCGAGTTATGATTGACTCTGATGGAGAACTGAGGCTGTCATCATGTATCACATCACAGAGCGAGAGCGAGAGCGAGAGAGCGAGAGAGAGCGAGAGAGAGAGAGAGAGCGAGAGCGCGATAGAGAGAGAGAGAGCGAGAGCGAGAGAGAGGAGGGACGAGAGAGCTACCTACACCGCCACGATGAGACTCTTGCACACAAGGCAGGTGGAGCTCTTGCGTCTCCTTTCGTTGTTTGGCAAAGCACACGAGAGAACGGATTAAGCCTGGAGCTGATGCGCCGTGGCACGCATTGCTGCAACGATGCAGTCACGCTTCCATTGTCTTGCAAGCAATGCAAAAGGATTTTTTCGTCTTACAACAGCCAATCTAGCTAGCTAGCTAGAGCCTTGCGTTCACTATGTTGCCAGCAGCAAGGTTCCCGATGGCGTCGTCCTCCGCGACCTCCGAGCCCCCCAAAGTACGTTACACCGCATTCGTCCGAGGCCAGCGAAGCCATCTTCCAGCTAGCGGGCGAGCGAAGCGAAGCGAGCTACCCAAGCTAGTCAGCGCCGGCGAGCGGCTCTCGTCTTTCGTCCTTTCGTCCTGCTCGTCCCTGCTCCTCCTCGGGTGAGCACAACCCACGGCCACTCCACAGCATAATTCTCTTCGAGACCATTACATCATCATGCGACCGCGCGTCCTCGGGCGGCGCGTCCTTGGACGACTCGTCCCTGGACTGGTCATGGCGGGTCGCTCTCGCCACCTCGTCCGCGGCGGTGTTGTCGCGGCGGTGTTCCGGGCGTTCCGGCAGGGCGTTCTGGCAGCGGGCGGCTCTGGCCGCTTCTGGAGCGCGGTGGCGGCGGCGGCAAACGAGATCCTCGTGGCGGCGGGCGCGGCGCGGCCAGAGGGGCGCGCGGCGGCGGCGGCGGCGGCGGCGGTAGCGGCGGGGACGGCCAGGGCGGCGGGCGGGCAGCAGGATGGAGCGCGTGGAGGCGCTGAGCGCGCGCGCGGCGGAGGAGGGCGTGCGCGTGCGTGACCTCAAGGCCGCGGGCCAGCCGTTCGAGGAGGCGCTGGGCGCGCTCAAGCAGGTCAAGGCGGATCTGGAGGCGGCCGTGAAGGAGGTGCTTCCGGGCAAGGAGCAGGAGCTGGAGAAGCTGCGCGAGGCCAAGGCGAGCGACGCCGAGGTGGCGGCCGCAGAGGCGGTGGTCAAGGATCTGCGCAGCAAGCTGCCCGAGGATAAGGCGGCCAAGAAGAAGCGCGAGCGCGAGGAGAAGAAGAAGCGGGACGAGGCCGCCAAGGCTGCCAAGGACGCCAAGGACGCCAAGGGCGGTAAGGACGCCAAGGGTGGCAAGGGCGGCGCTGCGCCCGCCGAAAAGGACGGCGAGAAGGGCCTGTCCAAGAAGGAGCTTAACAAGCTCAAGCGCAAGGAGGCCAAGAAGGCGGGTGATGCCGGCGCCGCCGCGGGCCCGGCCGCTGCTGGCCCGGCCGCTGCTGGCCCGGCCTCTGGCGCTAACGCTGATGCTGGCGCTGGCGCTGGCCCTGCCCCGTTCCCCTTGCTGGCCATAATGGTGGCTTCGCTGACGCAGACCAAGGGCGTGCGCGGGCCGACGGCGGAGGTGGCGCTCCCGGGCGGCGCTGGCAAGGTGCGCGGCGACGAGAGCGTGGCGCGGTACCTGGCGCGTCAGAACGCGGCGAGCGCGCTGTACACCGGGTCAGCGGAGTCGCTGGCGCGCGTGGATCAGTGGGTGGAGGCCGCGCGTACGCGTGTGATTGGCGATGCCGCGGGCCTGGACGCGCTCAACGAGCACCTGGCAGCGCACAGCTTCGTGGCGACGGCGACGCCCTCGCTGGGCGACCTGGCCGTGCTGGCGGCGCTGGTGCGCAGCACGGGCGGCGACGCCGCGGCGCTGAGCTCGCTGGCAGGCGCGTCGCGGCCCCACCTGCAGCGGTGGATGGACGCCGTGCTGACCCTGGGCGTGGCCCAGATGGCGGCGTCGGCCTACAAGAAGTTCCTGGAGGCGCCGGCGCCGGCACCGGCGGCCGCGGCCGGCGGCAAGGCGGCAGCAGCTGGCGGCGCGGACGCCAAGAATGCCAAGAAGAAGAAGGCCTTCAAGCTGCCGGAGCTCAAGAACGCGGTGGAGGGCAAGGTGGTGACGCGCTTCCCGCCCGAGCCGAGCGGGCACCTGCACGTGGGTCACTTCAAGGCCATCTTCATGAACAAGATGTACGCGGAGATGTACAAGGGCAAGATGCTGCTGCGCTTCGACGACACCAATCCGTCCAACGAGAAGACGGAGTTCGAGGAGGGCATTACCGAGGACATTAAGGCGCTGGGCGTGAAGCCGGCGGCCGTGTCGTGGACCTCGGACCACTTCGAGTTCATCCTCAAGTGCGCCATCAGGCTCATCAAGCAGGGCGATGCCTTCATGGACGACACGCCGCAGGAGCAGATGAGCGAGGAGCGTCGCGCCGGCATCGAGTCGAAGCGGCGCGACGAGCCCAAGGAGCTGAACCTCTTGCGCTTTATGGGCCTGGTCTTTGGCGAGTCGGCACCATCCAAGGCCGCCAAGTACGACGCCGCGGAGCCCTTCGAGAAGGAGGACCTGCTCAAGACCTTCCAGGACGAGGTGGCTGACTACAAGAAGTGGTGCCTGCGCGCGCGCATCGACATGTCGAGCAAGAACAAGACGCTTTGCGACCCGGTCATCTTCCGCGGCAACGAGCTGCCGCACGCGCGCACCAAGGACACCTACAAGGCGTACCCGACCTACGACCTGGCGTGCCCCATCGTGGACAGCATCGAGGGCGTGACGCACGCGCTGCGCGACATCCTGTACCGCGACCGTGAGCCGCTGTACAAGTGGTTCTTCCCCAAGCTCGGCCTGCGGCCGGTCGAGATCCAGGACTTCTCGCGAATGAACTTTGTCTATACGCTCATGAGCAAGCGCAAGCTCAAGTGGTTCGTGGAGAACAATGTCGTCAAGGACTGGTCCGACCCGCGCTTCCCGACCGTCAAGGGCGTGCTGCGCCGCGGCATGACGGTTTCGGCGCTCCAGGACTTCAACCTTGAGCAGGGCTCGAGCAAGAACCAGATCACGATGGAGTATGACAAATTCTGGGCGCTCAACAAGAAGCACGTCGACCCGGACGCCCCGCGCTTTATGGCTGTCAACGGCGAGGTCAACGCGCTCCTGCGCGTGCACGCCCCGGACGGCAAGCCGGCCGCCTCTGAGTGGATATCTGCGGCGCAGCACCCCAAGAACGAGGCCCTCGGCACGCGCGCGGTCCTTCGCGGCCCCGAGGTCCTTGTCGAGCTCGAGGACCTCCAGGGTACCGACAATCTGCCCAAGCTGGCCGTCGGCGAGGAGATCATCCTCTTCACTTGGGGCGTCATGCGCGTCACCAAGGTCGACGAGGACGCCGATGGCCGCGTCGTCGCCGCCGACGTTACCTTCGCCCCGGACGCCAACATCAAGCTGCCCAAGCGCAAGCTCCACTGGGTCGCCAAGAGCCCGCACGTTGTTGACATCACCATGCACGAGTTTGACCACCTCATCACCAAGGCGCGCATCGAGGAGAACGACAACTGGAAGGACTTCATCAACGAGAACTCCCACGCCACCACCTCGCTCATTGGTGAGGCCGCCATCCGCAACGTCAAGAAGGACACCTTCCTCGAGCTCATGCGCCGCGGCCTCTTCCGCGTCGATGAGAGCATTGCGGCCAACAAGCCGCTCAGCCTCTTTGCCATCCCGGATGGCAGGCAAAAGGCCATGAGCACCCTTGGCTCCAAGTTGGCGCATCGCTAAATCAACCAAGGCAAAATGAAGATCGACCCGTTGTTTCATTGTCCGCGCCCGTGGTCGGCGCAGCGTCTGCGACGCTTCTGTCTGCGACGCTTCTGTCTGCGACGCTTCTGTCTGCGACACTTGCCCATGAAATCGAGGCAAATCTGCTGCCGCTTGAAAATTGAAGCAGATCTGCCCGCCTGACAGTGACTTCGAGGCACAAGAGCTGCCTGTGACAGTGGATTCATCAGGGCAGCTTCGCATCCACAATCAGCGCGACGCTTGGCAACGTCGCAAAGCCTTGCGAGGCACTGCCGGGCTTCTGAGACCAGCCTCAGGAGTGCCAGGGATTTGTTTGTTTGTGAAAAGTAAGAAAAGACCAATCTTTTGTTATCGTCGGGTGACTCGTGCGAGAAACAGTCAAGCAATACGCCCTCTTTTCTTTCTTATTTTCCCTCTTTCTCTCTCTCTCTCTCTCACTTTCAAAAAAAAAAACAAGGAGAAGGAAGAGGGTTCCTCTCTGGTTGCACCACTTCTCCATGTGCCATGTGCCATACGCAAAGGCTTGCGTTCTTGTGCGGCTTGCGTTCTTGTGCGCGCTGTAGCCGTTCATACGGCGGTGAGCTCCTCCTGCTCACTGTCCATCTCACGAAAGGCACCAGAGGGATACTCAGAGGCCAGACCGCCTTGCCTGCCGAGCGAATCGTCGTCGCCGAGAAGCTGGTCCTTGGCCTTGACGAGCAGGCCGCCAAAGCCGAGGTAGAGCAGGAAGAGGACGATGGAGCAGAGCAGCGCGAAGACGTCCGAGGTGTAGCCAAAGTCGCGCTGGCAAGCGGCGTTCATGGCCTTCTTCTTGTTGATCTGGCCGCCCAGCAGCACAGCCGTGCAGAGCGTCCACATGGACAGCATGGCGATGGAGCCGACAAAGAGGCCCACGCCAATGGCCGTGCGGTGCTTCTTCATGATGAAGGTGCCGCCTACGGACACGGCAATGGCGCACAGCGAGAACCAAACCAGGATAAAGGCCTCATGATGGTCCGTCACGGGCTCCCCGGCTGCGTCGCCGCACGACGGGCCCTTGAAGCCGCCCGCAGCCCCGAACCAGCTGAAGAGCACGAAGATGCCCAGGAACACCTGCGTCGAGACGCGAGCGGACCCCGTCAGTTAGTTGAGCCGAGCTGAGCCGGGTCGAGGCGAGCCTTGTGTCCTCGGCGGTCAAGAGCCCGCGCTGCGAGGCGCTGCAAGATACCAGGGTGCTGGGCCCACTGCACCGCGAGGCCGCGCGCCGCCGCCTCGCGCCGCGCAGCGCGCAGCGCGGCCGTTCGCCTCAGAGCGTGCCTCCCTCCCAGCTCGCCCTCTCCCGTCCCTCCCATCGATCCGGCCGGGCCGCGGCCGCGCCGCGCGCCGTGGCGCGCGGGGCGTCGCGCGCGGCGGCGCGGCGGGCACGCACGTACCTGGATGAGGCTCCACAGGAGCGTGAGCAGGTCAAAGTCGTCCATGGCTGCGACGGCGGTGGCGGCGGTCGCGCTCGGCGCGTTCCGAGTCTGGCTACCAGCAGGTGAGGCCGACCCGGCCGAGCCAGGCTGACTGAGGATAGTTAGGATACTATTTTCCCTTTCCACGGCGCGCGCACGCGCGGGGAATCGCCGCCGCAGCTTGCCAGCGCGTGAGCGCTGGTTAGAGTCATGCGCAGCGGCGACCTCGGGATGGCCGGCCAGCCGCCGTTGGCTAGCGAACAGGATTCTGACAAGTTGGCGCGGCGCTTGTCAAGCAAAGAGAGCGGCGACACCGGAAAGCTTAGCCTGCCAGGGATCTGGATCTGAAAAACTGTGCTTGGCAAGTAAAAAGCTAACTCAAAAAGGAGGGCGTCCAGGAAGTCCGTTCCGGGTATAATGTGGTGTTGTACATCAGCAGTAAGCAGGTGCTCGCGCGCTGGAAGGCAGCGGATCATGCATTCCGTGGCAGGAGTACCACGTGTCGTGTCGTGTCATGCCGCGTCGCGTCGCGTCGCGTCGCGGCTCATTTCTAGAGCTCCTCTAGTGGATCCACTCACCGTTCTCGATGGCGTCGCGGCCGCCGACGCTGTCGATGACGAGGTCGAGGGCCTCAAGGAGCTCGCGAGAGTCCATGCGCGGAAGGACGTCATCCCAAGGGCGGGCCGAGGGCTTGGAGACCTCGCTGCCGTCGGATGGTGCGGGCGCGACCTCGGCGTCCTCTGCTGGTGGGAGCATCTCGGAGAAGAGCGAGTCGTAGCGCTGCATGCGTGGGCGCGGGCGCGCGCCGGGCGTTGCGGCGGAGCGGTTGATGCCCGTCTCGCGCAGCTTCTCGGCGGCGATCTTGGCGTTGTCGTCGAGAGGCTGGATGTGCTGGAAGCCAAAGACGAGGAAGGTGAAGAACCCGTCCCCGGCCATGTAGCCCCGCTCGAAGAGCACGCCAGAGAAGGAGTTGCCGTGCTTGTCGCGCAGCCGCGTCGGTTCGGAGTCCTGGACGGTCCACATGATTTGGGGCGGATCGCCGCTGGGCTCGCCGGCGCGGAGGAAGGACTTGACGATATCGGCCGTGAAGCGATCGCAGGCGCTCTGGTCCTGGACGAAGTCGCGCCAGAGGCGAAAGTGTGGGCTGCGCGAAAGGCGGCCGACCATCTCGCCCGCGGACTCAAAAAAGTACTCGTAGGTTTCGTTGGCGACAATCCCGCGGTCGCCGGCGTCGAGGCGGATGATGAAGTAGGCCTGCGAGGGGTCGTCGACCAGAAAGGTACCGTGCACGGCGTCCTCGACGGACTTGCGCTGCTGCTCCGAGAGCGGCGAGCGCTTGGCACTGAGCTGTGCGAGATCGATCTCGATGCCGGTAGAGACGGCGAGCGTGGCCGTTGTGTGCAGCAGGCCCATGGACTTTTCGGTGAGGGCGAGCAGGTAGAGCAGGTTGACGATGTAGCGCAGCGAGGTGGGTGGGGCGGCGAGCCCCAGCTTGCGGTACGCACGCACGATGCTGGCCGTGGCGGCATAGTGTGCGCCCAGGTGCGGCAGGTCGTCAAAGATGGTGGCGGATCGGTAGGCGTCGAGGTCGAGGTCGTGCAGCGAGGGAGCCACCAGGGCCGGGCCCTCCGGCTGCGGCTGCTGTGCTGCCTGCTGCGCAAAGTGCTGCTGGTGCAAAAGCTGCTGCGAGGGCAGCAGCTGCTGGTTCTGGGACGGGAACTGCTGCGCCTGTGCCTGCGTTTGCGCCAGCGGCAGCGGCAGCGAGGGCGCTGCAGCGCTGCGCGGGGGCGAAGCAACGCTGCGCGGGGTCTCGGCCTTGACAGGCGGAGTCCCCATGCTCGAGGGCGGCCGCTGCTGCTGCTGCTGCTGCGGGCGCGGAGGCGGCGCTGGCACGGGCACACCGTGGTCATTGCCGATGATTTCCAGGTTCTTGGCCAGAGGCTTGGGCACCTTGGCGGCGCGCCCGCGCACGACGACGCGAGGGATGCATTCGCGCTTCTGCCTCGCGCAGCGCACGCAGGTGGTGCTGTCGCTGCGCGGGTAGTCGCACTTGACACGCGACACGTAGCAGCCCTGGCACGCGTTTCGCTTCATCTTGGTTTGCGCTTGATCAACAGCCATCATTCGCCGCGAGCGGGAGCAAGCCCCGCGACGGCGCTCTTGTGCACGTCTGCGCTTCACGCCGCGCGCTGACGACTGTTAGGTCTTTTGCTGCCAGGTGAGGTGCACTCCGCGGCCGGACTGCGCTGCCGTGCCGCGCCGCACCGCGCCGCGCCGCGCCGCTGCGCTGGCCCGCAGCGCCTCGCCACGCCTCGCCTCGCTCTGCGCACGCGTGAGTAGCTCGCCCGTCACCGCTTGCGCGCTTGTTCGCTCGCTCGCGCGCGCGAGCCCGCGGACCAGGCTCTCTCTTGCCAAATGCCTGGAGTCAATGCCTGTTTGAAACTCGATGGAGTCGATGCAGACGCCGCGACCCGCGCGCGGCGCGGCGCCGCGCCGGCGGGCACGCGGGCGGGCGGGCGGGCGGGCGGGAGGGAGGGAGGGAGCGCGGGCGAGCCGGCGGCCGGCCGGCCGACCGACTGACTGACTGACTGACTGACCGTCGCACGCTCGCGCGCTGGCGGTGGTCGCTCGAAGCCGAGGCGAACAGGGTCTGCCTCCAGCCTGGGTCAGCGAGCGTATCTATTCCGCGCAACTTGCCAAGAACTTCGCGAGTTACCTCTCCACACAGTGCGCCACGGCCAGCTTCTTTTGAGAGGCGCCTGAGGGGAAAGCAGCCCGGGCCGCTGCTGAAGCAGAGGGAGCTGAGCCGGCTGCCAGAGGAGCAAGCGAGCTTCCTTGCTTGCTTACGAAGGGGACCCCATCCTGGCCTGCCTGTGCGGCTCAGCTCTGGGCTAGCCAACGCGGCTGTCGATTGTGAACATGATGGGCCGGGCAGCGACATACAAGGAAAACATCATGATGAAGGCAGATGTGTACATGAAACGTTACGCCACGACGATGCACGACAATGAAGAAGAACCTCTTGACCGACCCAGGAGCGCAGCACGGCAGGCCACCACCGGCCGACCGAGAGCACGCATGCGAGAACCTATAGATGCCCAGCAGCACAGTGCACAGGCGAAGCACGGGCATACGAACCTGCAGATGCCTGCTTTCTGCGTTCCCTGCGGCCAGCTAGCTGCCTGCCACCAGGCACGTGACGTTAGCTAGAGCTAGCTAGGCTAGCGCAAAAGGGAAATCTGAGAGAGCGGCCAGACGCGCGCGACAACGCGGGCGCGCACCGCAATAGCCGGGACCGGGCCGTAGAGGCGCGAGTCGGAGGAGGCGGCTTTGTTGTCGCCCTCGAGCCAGATACAGCCCGCAGGGACGCGGACCCAGCCACGCCCGGCCTCGCCGTGGTCCAGGTCGTGCTCGTCGAGGTCGTCGAGGTCGTCCTCGCCGAAGTTGCCCAAAATCGGGTCCGCGGGCGCCGCAAAGGCAGTGCCGGGCATGCTGTTCTTGCGCGGGATGCGGAGACCGCCCACGCGGTTCCCGTTGTCACCGTGGAAGTTGTACGGGCGCGCCAGCTGGCGCAGCGCAAAGTCAGGCACGCGGTCCACCTGCACGAGGTCGCCGGCGACGCCGACGACGCGCTTGCACACGACGCCGCGCGACTCGCCGGGCGGGCGCGCGATGACGAGGTCGCCTTTGCGGCAGGCCACGAGCCTCGGCGAGAGCGTCTCCACGAGCACCCGGTCGCCACGCTCGTTGATGGTCGGTACCATGGACGGGCCCTCACATGCCAGCACGTCCAGCTGCGAGAACAGCGCCAAGCTGCCCAGGCCGCCGCTCACCAGCGCGCACGAGGCTGCCCACGCGCGTCGCGACCGCCGCATCCTCGCGAGAGCGCGACCGAGGCAGCGCGAAGCGCGCAAGCGCGGAGCACGAAGCGCGAAGCGGACTTGGTGCTTTCCTCCTCGGCCTGGGGCGCCGCTGCCCCTCTCGGGCAGGCCCAGGCAGGCAGGCTGCCGCTGCGCCTTTCGCCTTTACCGTCCTGCGCAGGCGCGCGCGAGCGGTCAAGACTCCGTTTGCGCGCGCGCGCGCGAGCCAAGCCTGCCGCGCCGCGCGCCGCGCGCCGCGCGCCGCGCCGCGCCGCGCCGCAACCGCCGCCTCGCTGCGGCCGCGCGCGCACGCGATAGCGCCCTGCGCGCGCGATGCGCGAGCCTACTGCGTCGCAGCCGGCACGAGATCTGGCGAGGCCTGTCACAGACCGCGATCTGCGGCACAGAACGCGCTTGCAGGCCGAGGTCGTTGCGGGCCGCGCTCGGCAGCCAGGCAGCCTGCGCCACGCCGTGCTGGCTGGCCGGCGAGCCGGCCGGCTGGCTGATTGTGCCCATGTCTGCGTCGTCGGTCAGCTCTCGACGGGTCACAGACAGCTGCGGAGCGGAGCATGCGCAGTGACGCGCTGCGTGAAGAACTAGCCTAAGGCCTAGCTGACTAACTGTCAGTCACTGAGCTTGGCTAGCTGGCTGATGATCAGCCAGTTAGCCGAGGCTTGTGGCCGCTGGCAGAGCTACTAGCTCACGGCTGGTTCGTTAGTCATCCCGAAACAACGGCGCTCATAGTCGCTGCCACTTGCAGCGAGGCCGCGACAAGTGCAGCATCACCGCAAGGTTCTCAGGTCTTGGGATGGACGTCGGGAGGCTGCTTGTCTTGCATTCTCCCTCGATGTAGCTTCACTCCTCGGCTTTCGCTTTCGCTCTTCGGCTTTTGCTCGTTGGCTTTCGCTCCTCAGCTTTCGCTCCTTCGCTTCTAAGGTTCTTTTGCGTTGGCTCTCGCATCTTGTCTCATCTCTCTCGAGGTAGACCCCATCATGGCTTGAGAGATGGGTGCAGTTCCTCGCTCCTCAGCTTTCGGTCCCTCGCGCCTCAGCTTTTACTCGTCAGTTTTCGCTCCACGGCCTTCACTCCTTGGCTTTCGATCTTTGGCTCACTGCTTGGTCCATTTGCGTTGGCTCTCGCGCCTTGTCTCGGCTCATCAGCCAGCCCACTCGCGCCTTGGCCAGCACGTTGGCCCCCGCATCAGCCAGTGCAAGCAGAGGCCTACAGACTCGCAGCTGCGCCCAGGCGGCGGGCCCTGTGATGAGGCTTGAGGCTCTTTCATCTCCCGTCATGGCGGATCAACGAAGCGCCGACAGCGTGATCAACTGTCATCGACATTCGCCAACCACCATAAGCGCCGGTACGTCACAAGAATCTCGGCCACCTCCCTGACTCGAGTCGAGGCTCGCCAGCGGGCCCTCGCGCGCCGCCCGCCGCCGCTTCCGCGCGAAGCTATCCGCGGCGGCACTCGCACGAGCCAGTGCCTCGTGCCTCGCCGCGCCTCCAGGCCTCGTCTCTGTGCGCAGTGCAGTGGCGCGGCGCGCGCTCGTCTCGCACGCTGTCCCTCGTGCTTTCCTCACTTGCTGGCTGGAGCCTTGCTCGCTGGCGGCTTCCCAAGCCCCGGCGCGCCGGGCGCGGGCGGCCCCCCCCAGCTGCACGGCGGGCGTTCTTCCCTCGGGCGGAACGCGCGGGCCTGCCGAAGGCGGCGCAAGCAGCGCGCGCGGGCGGCCAGCGGCGCCGCGGGAGAACGCCCCCCGCGCGCAAGCAGCGCCAAGCAGGCGCGGCGGCGGCGGGCCGCGGCGGCTGGGGGGGGGGGGCGGCGCCTCGGCGCTTCTCTCTTCGGGCGCGACGCCGACGGGCAGCCGCGCCGGGCGCGACAGTAGCCTCGGCTACCTAGCCTAGCCCGCCCTCGGCGACGACGGGTGAGCCGAGGCGCGGCGCCAACTCGATCATTCGACCCCGCGGAGGGCCAGGGCGACAGACAGAACCCGATCGGCGCGGCGCCCCTCGCGTGGAGCCATCACCAGTCGCGAGCAGCGCGGGCGGGTGCAGCGCGGCGGCACTGCAGACCGGAGCACGGCGTCGGGAGGCGGCGCCGCGCTTGGCACCGGAACCGCCGCTGACCGCGAGGAAGGAAGGCGCGCCGGCGCCCGGCGGCAGGCAGAGCGCCAACGACAGCAGCGCAGAGCGCAGAGCAGCAGCGCCATGGCGCCGCTCACCGTCGGCGACCAAGGTACGTAGCGAGCGACACGCAGCGCAGCAGCGCGCAGCGCAGCAGCGCCGCGCCCGCGCCCGCGCCGCGCAGGCCCGCCCTCGCGCAGGCCGCAGGCGGCGGGCCGGCCGGGCGCGAGAGGGAGGCATGGCGGAGTGCCGCTGGGCACAAGCAGGAGGTCGCTGCTCGCTTCGCTCTCTTGCCCTCTCTGTGCGCGCGTCCTGACCGGCCGGTCGGCCTGTCCGAGTCCGCTCCGCGGCGGCTTCGTGAAGCGCCGGCGGGCGGGCGGGCGGGCGGGCGGGCGAGCGCGCGGGGGCGGACGAGGAGGCAGAGGGAGGCGAGGCGAGGCGAGGCGAGGCGAGGCGAGGCGCCCGCAGCACGCGACACCCCAGTCAGTCAGTCAGTGCCAGTGCTTCACACGAGGTTGAGTGGCGCTGCTGGCAGACGGGCTGTGGCCGCCGGCGTCCATCCCGTCCCGTCGGCTGCACGGTGCTCTCGTGCAGGTGTTCTGTGGCGGTCCCAGGGCGCGCGCGCCTGGCGCGCGCGCGGGAGAGGGAAAGGGAGGGAGTGGTGGACGCAAGGGTCGGGGCTGCTGCGCCGCTGCAACGCACTGCTGCGCGCTGCAACACGCGGGAGAGAAAAAAGAAGGAGAACACGCGAGGCTGACGCTTGCTTTGACGACACGCAGTTCCGGACTTCACCGCCGAGACGACCAAGGGCGAGATCAAGCTGCACGACTATGTGACGGGCAGCTGGTGTGTGCTCTTCGCGCACCCGGCCAACTTTACGCCGGTGTGCACGACAGAATTCGGTATGGTGGCCAAGCTGCACGAGGAGTTCGAGTCGCGCAACTGCAAGATTCTGGGCTTGAGCCGCGACACCGTGGACGCGCACGAGGCGTGGATTCGCGAGATCAACGAGACGCAGGAGACCGAGGTAGACTTTCCCATCATTGCCGACGAGGACGGCGAGGTCTCCCGCCTGCTGGGGCTCTGCGACAGCCGCGGCCGCATCGTGCACCGCACGCTCTACATCATCGACCCGAACCGTGTGTGCCAGCTCTCCATGGTCTACCCTGAGAACACGGGCCGCAACTTCTACGAGGTGCTGCGCACGCTCGACAGCCTGCAGCTCACCTCGTATCACGCCGTGGGCACGCCGGCCAACTGGGCTGCCGGCGAGGACGTGGTCATCCTCCCCGACGTCACTGAGGAGAAGGCGCAGGATCTCTTTCCCAAGGGCTTCACCACGATCAAGCCTTACCTCCGCATCACCCCCATGCCGGACCTCGCTGAGGGCCCGCTCTCCGTCGAGTAGAGAAAGGGTGTGTGCTTGGCGCGGCCGCGCGAGGCGTCCGTCCGTACCTTTCGTCGCCCCCTGTGTCTGTCCTCTCATGTAACCTACACAGCCATTTTTGCATGCATGCCCTTTGACTCAAGCAAAGCTTTGGCTCGCACCAGCCAGAAGAACTCGAAATCAAAGCCGCCGTGTCGAAATCAAAGCCGCCGTGTCGAAATCAAAGCCGTGTCGGAATCAAAGCCGTGTCGAAATCAAAGCCGTGTCGAAATCAAAGCCGTGTCGAAATCAAAGCCGTGTCGAAATCAAAGCCGTGTCTCACAGTTCATGCCAGACTCTGCAAACAAGCTTGAGGATATGCCTTGCGCAAATCTGAGCAAAACTCAACTGGGTTGCCGCTGCCTGCCCCACTTGCAGTGCCAGTGCCTACGCGGCTACGCCCCCCGGCGGCCGCCGCAGACCCCACAGTGCGGGTGACCCTCCTTTCAGTCTGGCCGGAAGATGTGCTTGGGACAACGCAGTTGCGTCGCCTTCTAGTCTGTCCATTCTATGCAAGCGTACGAGCCTGCGGCTTCGCCAGCCAGCTTCGTGCGGGCAAGTGATCTGGCCGCGGCGGCCCGCCACCGCGCGCTGCACACGCCTGCGGTAGCCCTGCCTCAGCTCAGCTCAGCTCAGCTCAGCTGGCAGCTCAGCTCAGCTCAGCTCAGCTGGCAACTCAGCTCAGTCAGCTCAGCTCGCCTCTGAACCCCGCTCACGCGAGACCCTATAGTGTCCAATGGGACAACCCGCACAGTCCCGCAGCAGTGCCACAGTGGCCATCCTTCCAGCCGAGTGCGGCCAGGCTGGGCCAGCGGCTTGAACCAGCCAGCTGTTGCTGCTGGTGCGCCTCTCCAGCTCGATAAAGGCGTAGACGTAAGAAGTTCGCGTGGCAAGTCGTGGCAAGCACATGACCGCGGCAGCCATGGTCTATACAAGGGCGACGTGCCGGCTGGTCGCTGGACAGCGAGGCCGCACTGATCGGCTTGTCACACGCTGGCCATCACGATCAGCGTGGCGGCCCACATGGCAGCGAAGTAAGTTTTAGCTAGCTGACAGCTTGCACTGTCGCTGCCAGGCCGAGTACGAGTTGAAGGGGCAGTGCACTGGCAGGGCAAATAACTTTTCGCCAGCGCAACGCGCCCTGACTGCCCCGGCCCAGTCGCGTGCACGCACCGACCGGGCGCGGCGGCGGCGGCGGCGGGGGCGGCGGCGGCGGCCGGGGGTGCGGGCGCCGGCGCCTTGGCCCGCTCCGCCGTGGTTCGTTCTTTCTTCTGGCTGCAGGGGTCGGTTGGCGGACGGGCCACAGTGGTTGTTGTTGTGCGGCGCGGTTCATCGTCACTGCGCCGCGCCTTCGTCAGGTCGGGCTTGGGCTCGGGCCTCGGACTCTCGAGCTCGGGCCTCGTCGAGTTTGGTGGCGACCCGTGAAGCGTCTCGGGCTTGCCGCTCACAAGCTTCGCGAGCTTTGCCTGGCGGGCGGACGGGCGTCGTCAGCTGGCGCTGGCAGCGAGTGTCTCGCTTGCGCTCCATCGAGTTTCGAACTCACAGTCAAACCCAGACTCAAACTCACGTCCGAAGAGGTCCGCGTCTCCGCGCGTGCCGGGGCCTGGATCCTCGCCCGGCGCGGCGGGCTCGCTCGGCTCGCTCGCGCGCTGCGCCCGGGCTGCTCGGCCCGCCCGCTCGCGCGCTCGTGGTGGAGGGAGGAGACGAGCGGCAGGCAGGCCGTGACAGACAGGCAGACAAGTGACGAGCAACTTAGCTGGCTACTTCGTCAAGTGGGCGAATTTAGTAGTTAGCTCAGGCTGTCGTCAGCCCGCTGCTCTGCCTCTCGAGCTCTGCGGCTACGAGCTTTTTTTTGAAAAACAGGCAGCGGCAGCAGTTAACGCGCGGCGCGGCGGCGGCGGCGGGCGCGCGCGGGCGGGCGGCGGCGGCGGCGGCGCGGCGGCGGCGGCGCGCGGCGGCGCGGCGGCGGGCGCGGCGGGCGGCGGCGCTGGCGCTGGCGCTGGCGCTGGCGCGCGCCATGCAGACGGAGGCGGCGGCGGCCGGGGGCGCCGGCAGGGCCAAGGACGAGGACGAGGCGGCCGCCGGCAAGCCGCCCAAGGCCAAGGCGGAGGCCGACGCGGAGGCGGACGCAGACGCAGACGCGGACGGAGATGCAGACGCGGACGCCATGGCCGTGGACGAGGGCGCGGCGCAGACCGCGGAGAAGCAGCGGCGGCTCAAGTTTGAGGACAGATCCGTGGCGCGCACGCGCGACGTCCTGCGCATGATGCTCGTGTGCGAGCTGCGCGATGAGGAGGTGGACCTGGACCGCGTGCGCAGCGCGCTGCAACTCGACTGGCAGTACCTGCTCAAGATGGTGGCCGTGCTGGAGGACCTGGGGGTCTTCCGCCGCACCAGCGCGGTGCGCGGCCGCTCCTGCTTGGGCGCCATCGACACGGGGCTCGAGGTCTCCGTGCGCCTCGACGGCGCCCCTGCCGAGGTGCCCGGCGCGCCGCGCGCCACGCGCTTTATCAATGAGTGCGTCAAGCCCGCCATGCGTGTCGCCATGGAGCCAACCGGCTTCTCGTGGATGGCCAACGAGGCCGTTCGCGACGGCCCCTGCTTCCGCGCGCCCCTGCAGCTCACCATTGACGGCTTCGAGCGCATTCTAGAAAACGACCTCAGTGAGTCCAAGGCGTCGGCGCTACGCCTGCTGCAGGCCTTCGGCGAAGACAAGGCCCTCAACGTAGAGGACTCGGTCGGAATCCTGACCGACTCGGCGGCACAATCCCAGACCAAAATCGACCAGGACCAAGACAGGAAAGCCGAAGAGGAGCACAAGGAAAAGGAGCAGCAGCAGCAGCAGCAGCAAAAGGACGAGGACGAGGACGAGGGAATGAAAGAAGAGGAGGTCGCCAACAAGACACCGCCCTCTTCTTCCAACACATCGGCAGCGTCGTCCTCCTCCTCGCCCGCCGCCGCCAAGGCAGCCAAGGCCGCTTTCGCCAGGGTCCCGGTCAGGGTGAGCATTGGGCCGGCGCGCAGGGCCAGCGCGCTCAAGGCGTTCGAGGCCGGCGTGGCGCAGCTGCGCGAGATGGAGAACAACCTGGACGCGCTCATCAAGTCGCAACGCGCCCGCCTGCACGACCAGTGCATCGCGGACGCGGACCGACTGTACTTGCCCGCGCGCGAGGTGGCCACCGATCTGGGAACGCCCGGGGGCTCCACCGTTGCCCTGCACGGCAGCGAGCGCGCACGCATCACCGTGCCGCACCCGTACGATGGCCTGGCGCCCGCCGAGCGTGACGAGCGCACCGGCGAGCTGCTGGCGCGATTCCAGGTATACGCCCACGACACCGAAGGCCGGCTGCGCGCCTACCTCCTGGCCGCGCCGCCATCGGACGCTTCCGAGACCGCGGACGACGGCACCACCGGGTTGGCCGACGCCGAAGATCTCCCGGACGCCGTCTCGGACGACGGCTCCTTCTCGCTAGACTCTTCGCACCAGCGCCAGGAGAAGGCGCGCAAGCGCCGTCAGCGCCGCCTCGTGCGCAAGCTGCAGTGGGAAGGCTTTGTCGCCGCAGCGCGCGCCTGCGACTTTGGCCCGCCCGTCGATCGCACCGGGCGCCTCGGCGGCCTGCTCGGAGAGCGCGCGCTCGCCTTCACCTCGGCCTTTGATATCTCGCAGCAGCGCCGCCGGGAGCGCCTCGCGCTCGAGAACCTGCGCACGCGAGCACCCAAGCGCGTGCGTCCCTACGACCCCGAGCTCGAGACCTTCGAGCCCCCGACCGGCGCAGCGCTCCTCGAGCTCGCGCCCGGACACCTCTCCGCCAAGTTTGTGCGCCCCTGGCGCCCGGACGTGCGCTATTACCGCCGCATGGCCCACCTCAAGGGCGTCGTGCGCTACCACACGCAAAAGGGCGTCTTCTTGCCCGCCTTTGACCCGGACGACGAGGAGGCCATGTCCCTGCGCCGCGACCTGCGTCCCGACGCTGCCGATCCCGAGCGCCGCCGCAACGCCGAGGACGTCGATGATGAGGCCGACGCCGGCGCCGCCCTCGATGTCCTCGGCTTCGCGCGCGCAAGCGGTCCCAAGGCCGGCTGTCGCTACGTGCGATATTTTGACGTGCGCAAACAGCGCCCGTACTACTTTGACCGCGCGCGTGGCCTCGTGCAGTGGAGCGTTCCGCACGAGGCGCGCCAGGAAGGCAACATACAGGATAGCCCGCAGTACTTCGAGGCCAAGCAGCAGGCGGCCGCGGCTGAGCTCTCTGTGGACGACTTCACCACCACACGCATTGCGCCCGGCGCCGACGCCGCTGCGGCTGCTACGCTCGCCGGCCCAGCCGCTGCCGCGCAGGCTGAAAAGCGCGATGCCGCCACCACGGCGGCGGCCTTGGCCGTCGCCGCCGCCGCAAGTATGCCCAACCACGCGGCCGCCCCGCTAGCGCAAGCCGCTGTGATGAACTCCTTCACGCAGCAAGAGCCCAGCACCCAGGCAGCGGCGGCGGCCACGGCGGCGGCGGCAGCAGCAGCAGCGGCGGCGGGTCAGGGCCAGCTTCTGGCCAATGGTGGCGGGCCACGTATGCCGCCACAGCAGCAGCAGCAGCAGCAGCAGGTGCCGCAGAACCACTTACAGCAAATTCTTCAGCAGCAGCAACAACAGCAGCAGCAACAGCAGCTCCAACTGCAGCAACTTCAGCAACAACAGCAGCTTCAGCTCCAGCTCCAGCAGCAGGAGCAGCAGGCTCTGCAGAGTCTGCAGCAGCAGCAGCAGCAGGCGAACACGAACTCCAGCAACGCCTCGCAGCAGCCGGCCCTCATGGGTCGGGCAGCGAGCGCAGGGCGTGGCAAGGGCGGCAAGGGCAAGGGCAAGGCTGCGCAGCGCAAGGGCGGCGACGGCGGGTCTGCCACAAGCTCCCCGGCCAAGGGCCCAGTGGGCGCCTCCCTGGCCGAGCAGCAGCTGGCGCAGCGGCAGCAACAACAACAACAACAGTTGGCACAGCAGCAGCAGCAGCAGCAGCTTCAGCTTCAGAATGAGCAACTTCTCCAGCTTCAGAGACAGCTGGAGCAAGGCGGCGTTGCGCTGCCTGCGGGCGGCGCCATGCCACCCTTTGGTCAGCCCGGCACGCCCAACGACGCCATCATGCAGCAGCTGCTCCAACACCAGCAGCAGGTGCAGCGTCAGGGCCAGTCTGCCCAGGCCGATGATGGCGACAATGTTCCGGACAGTCAGATTAGCGAGGCCAGTCCTTTCGCCATCTTCTGTCGTCGCGAAGGCTACCCTCTGCAGGATCTGAGCGGCACGCCCAAGGAGCGTGCGGCAGTCATTGGTCTTTTGCGCGACGTCTGGCGCAACAAGCTCAACGAGGAGGTCAGAAATGTCTACCGCATGGCCTCCTCTCTTATGGAACCCAGCCCGCAGACGACCCAGCAGCAGCAGCAGCAGCAGCAGCAGCAGCAGCAGCAGCAGCAACAGCAGCAGGACCGTGCACGGGCCCAGGCTCAGCAGGCTCAGCAGGCTCAGCAAGCGCAAGCCCA